>CM038681.1:357237720-357451675 GCA_021605205.1 Aegilops longissima
TATGAGATATAAAATACTTACCGGATTGGCAGGGCGCTTTGCGTAGAGTCCGCGGTCCTCGGTAAGGGGAGGAGGTACCTCGGCGCCCTTGAACAACACCTTCCAGACGTTCTTGTGCATCGTGTCGAAGAGCTCTCGCAGCGTCTGGTGCTCGGCCGGGTCCAACTCCCACAAATTGAATGCCCGTCTTTGGCACGGGAGGATCCGGCGGAAGAGCATGCCTTGGACCATGTTGATGAGCTTGATTTTCTTGCTCATCATGTTTTTAACGCAGGTCTGGAGTCCGATCAGCTCTACCGAGGAACCCCGGGATAGGACCTTCTCTTTCCAGGAGGTGAGCCCATGGGGATTCTGGATCGGAATTCGGGGGATGCCACCCAGTTGGTGTCGCGCGGCTCGGTGATGTAGAACCACCCCGATTGCCACCCCTTTATGGTATCCACATAGGAGCCTTCGAGCCAGGTGACGCTGGGCATTTTTCCCACCATGGCGCCTTCGCACTCCGCTTGCTGGCCGACCACCACCTTCGGCTTAATATTGAAGGTCTTCAGCCACAGGCCGAAGTGGGGCTCGATGTGGAGGAAGGCCTCGCACACGATGATGAACGCCGAGATTTTGAGGATGAAGTTGGGGGCCAGATCGTGAAAGTCTAGCACATAGTAGAACATGAGCCCGCGGACAAACGGGTGGAGAGGAAATCCCAATCCGTGGATGAAGTGGGTAAGTAATACTACCCTCTCATGGGGCTCTGGAGTAGGGATGATCTGCCCCGCATCTGGCAGCCGGTGTGCGATATCCGCGGACAGATATCTGGCTCCCCATAGCTTTGTGATGTCCTCCTCCATAACGGAGGAGACCATCCACTTGCCTCCCGCTCCGGACATGCTTGGAGTGGTTTGATGGGGAAATGCAAACTTGGGTGCTGGAGCTCAAGTGCGCAAGAATGGATGGGCAAGGAGGAAGAGGGCATGGGTGAAAAAGATGAATCCTTGTCCCTTTATAAGGGCGGAAGGAACTATGCACCTCTCCACCTGCCTGGTAAGCTCTCTTATTCCCCAAGCGCCGTGATTAATGTCGCTGTTGGGTTACCCACACCCGTATTGATGAGAATCCCGTAATAAGGTGGACACGATCTCTGCTTCGACAAGACGTGCCAAGGAAACCGCCTTGCAATATGTGCAGTAGCTGGTTGGAAAAAAATGGGCCATGGTGTGATGTCATGCTACAGAAGTTGTCAGCAGATCAGATTTGTGGAAATATTATTCTCTCTACGGTGGTATGTGGAATTTGTTTTGCAGACCCGGACACTATCCTTGTGTTCAAAATCTTCTATGGAATATTCAGAGGAAGAACCCGCCTTGCAATGCCGAAGACAATCTGCGCGCTGGACTCAACGTCATTGAAGCCTGGTTTAGGGGCTACTGAGGTAGTCCTGGATTAGGGGGTCCTCGGACAGCCGGACTATATGCTTTGGCCAGACTGTTGGACTATGAAGATACAAGATTGAAGACTTCGTCCCATGTCCGGATGGGACTCTCCTTGGCGTGGAAGGCAAGCTTGGCAATACGGATATGTAAATCTCCTCCCTTGTAACCGACTCTGTGTAACCCTAGCCCCCTCCAGTGTCTATATAAACTGGAGGGTTTAGTCCGTAGGACAACAACAATCATACCATATGCTAGCTTCTAGGGTTTAGCCTCTACGATCTCGTGGTAGATCAACTCTTGTAATACTCATATCATCAAGATCAATCAAGCAGGAAGTAGGGTATTACCTCCATCGAGAGGGCCCGAACATGGGTAAACATCGTGTCCCCCGCCTCCTATTACCATCCGCCTTAGACGCACAGTTCGGGACCCCCTACCCGAGATCCGCCGGTTTTGACACCGACAATCCCCATCCCCCTTCTTATAAAGGAGCGGGGTCGGGGCTCGGCCACCCCACTCAACGAATCCAACCATCGGGGGCACAGGGAATCGGGACCGACCCGCTGCCCCAATCAGCGACGACCCGGGTTCCCGCCTCCGCCACCTGCCACCTGCATGGGGGACACGTGGCGAGCAAGCGGGATCGAGGGGACGGGTGAGGCGACCATTCCCCACCACGTGATCATGGGGCGCGGGCGCATTGAAGACCACGACCCGAGTCCATCCTTAAATGAGCCGCGCCTTTGCGCCTCCCTCTTTTTTATGGGGAAGGCGCGAGCCGCCTCTTTAACATGATGTGACGCATGCATGTGGAAACCGCCCCACGCATGACCCCCACGTCACGCACGACTCTCCACGTCGCTCGTTCAACACGGGTCGTGGGGAAGCGCAAGCGAGCGATAAGTTACCACGGTAAAATCCTGCCCCGCCTGCCCGCGCACCGTTCTGGGCCTGGCCCAACAATGTGTCGCGCTTATGTGTGGCCCAGGCCCGGGGGCTCCTGTCGGTGTACAAAAGTAGGGGCACTCCTTTTTTACCCCTTTACTTGTGCACGGGCAGTCAGAGCCGCGCCCGCAGCCACACTAAACAGGGCAGAGGAAGGAAGCCGAAGCACAAGGTGACCAAAGGCAACACCAAGACCAAGAAACACCAAAGAGCACGAGGGCGAGGTGGACTCCCCTGACAAGACCCTTGCCGGGGCAGCCCCGGCAAGAGCCTTGCCGGGGCAACTTGCCCGATGCTAGCAGAGCAAGCCACCCTTGATCCCGCGGGTTCCAACACCACCAACCAACTACATTGGAACCAAGGCTCGGGAGGCACCTCTATGGTGGCATGCAGATCTTCGTCAAGATCATGAACACACAAGCTCAGATGAGGACCAGAAGATGACGACCCTCGGCGAGATCCTTGCCGAGGAGATCCACGAGACCCCCGACAAGACCCTTGCTGGGGACGACCATGGTGCCGCGGCAAGAGCCTTGTCGGGGCCCCGGCAAGGCCCTTGCCAAAGACACTTACGGGACCGCGGCCCGGCCCGCATCTGCCAAGGCTCCACCATCGTCCCCATGCAGCTGTCATCTCAACCAGCTGAGCAGGCACCTGCGTGGAGACGAGCGGCCTCCACGACCGACGCAGCAAGCACCTCCGTGGAGGCATGCAGGTCTTCGTGAAGGCTCCACCACCGCACCAGCCCAACAGCCAGTCAACGTGGTGCCACGATGCCTCGTCAGCTCGGACGCATGTCGAAGCCAGGCGAGGCGGCGATAGTTGGGACGTGCTTCCTTGCCGTCCCTGATAAAGCGAGAGGGACACGTCGGCAGCGCATTAAATGCGTTTGTCCGACGGTGCCTGAGGATAGACTCATCCACTATAGACCTTTCCACCTCCTGTGTGCCACTGTGGCAGCCCCTTTTGCCTATAAAAGGAGGCCCGAGGCGACCAGGAGAAGGATTCGGATCTTTTAGGCAAGTTGCACCCTGTAGCTAGCTTAAGAACACAAGAACACTAGAATACATCCACCAAAGCAGGACTAGGGTATTACGCATTTTCGCAGCCCGAACCTGGGTAAACGATCCGTGTGCTTCCTGTCAGACCCGCTCTTTGCACAACCCCGCGCCCGCCAACCGTAGAAGGGATCCCAGTGATTCAATAGGTGTCGATTTCCCTTGACAGTTTGGCCTACTAGATTGATCTTCCTTGCACCGGGATAAGTGCTTAGCTTTGGGTTCAATCTTGCGGTGTCCTTTCCCAGTGACAGCAGGGGCAGCTAGGCACGTATTGTATTGTTGTCCTCGAGGATAAAAATATGGGTTTTATATCATATTGCTTGAGTTTATCCCTCTACATCATGTCATCTTGCCTAATGTGTTACTCTGTTCTTATGAACTTAATACTCTAGATGCATGTTGGATAGCGGTCGATGTGTGGAGTAATAGTAGTAGATGCAGAATCGTTTCGGTCCACTTGTCGCGGACGTGATGCCTATATACATGATCATGCCTAGATATTCTCATAACTATGCGCTTTTCTATCAATTGCTCGACAGTAATTTATTCACCCACCGTCGAATTTGCTATTTTGAGAGAAGCCACTAGTGAAACCTATGGCCCCCGGGTCTATCTTCCATCATATTAATCTCCCATTAATTAGCTATTTCTGTCGCTGTTTATTTTGCAATCTTTACTTTCCAATCTATATCATAAAAATACCAAAAATATTTATCTTATTATCTCTATCAGATCTCACTTTTGCAAGTGGCCGTGAAGGGATTGACAACCCCTTTATCGCGTTGGTTGCGAGGTTCTTATTTGTTTGTGCAGGTATGAGGGACATGCGTGTAGTCTCGTACTGGATTGATACCTTGGTTCTCAAAAACTAAGGGAAATACTTGCGCTACTTTGCTGCATCACCCTTTCCTCTTTGAGGGAAAACCGACACATGCTCAAGAGGTAGCAAGAAGGATTTCTGGCGCCGTTGCCGGGGAGGCTTACGCCAAGTCAAGTCAAGATTTGATCTCCCGCCAACATGCGGATTTCTGGCGCCATTGCCAGGGAGATCTACGCACAAGTCAAGACATACCAAGTACCTATCACAAACTCTTATCCCTCGCATTACATTATTTGCAATTTGCCTCTCGTTTTCCTCTCCCCCACTTCACCTTTGCCGTTTTATTCGCCTCTTTCCCGTTTGTTTTTCTTTCGCCATGGCCGAATCAAAAAGGGCTAAGGGTTCTCTCCCGGGTTTTAATACTTTGGATAGTCCCTCTGTCCTCTCTAGGCTCATAAATAATGATGCTATGGAAAGACCTACCGGGGTTATCAATGAGGGTTTGAACAATTTCGATGAAGATGATCTCGAAATTTTTCGTTATTTACTTGACGAGTCTTTAAAAGATGCTTGGGATAGGTTATTAAGGATCCGAGCTAGCTATGTGCCTCAATATCGAATTGAGATATAACTAAAAAGCTTTTATGTTGGCTTACCCTCTTCGTTCAAGCAAGTTTTAGATTCTATTTTTGAAGAAGGTTTTCTTGAGGGGGATCCCATAGATACCTATGAAAAGATGAAAACTATATTTGGGCACCCCATGAGTGAGAAGGTTGAATCCACCTCTCTTTTGTGCTTTTATCAAAATGAAATTATCAAAGAAATGAAGGCTAGCTTAGATGCAAATTTCTGTAGCGTGCTTAATCTTTCTTCCACCATTAATGGCCACGTGCTTTCTCAAAATAGAAAGATAAATGCTATAGATAAGAAATTTTCTCTTTTCTTGCCCAACACCAAAGATGGCAATACCTAGATCTATTCTTGTTTTTATGCCTAGCTAGGGGCGTTAAACGATAGCGCTTGTTGGGAGGCAACCCAATTTTATTTTTTCTTTGCTTTTTGCTCCTGTTTAGTAATACATAATTCATCTAGCCTCTGGTTAGATGTGGTTTTATGTTTTAATTAGTATTTGTGCCAAGTAGAACCAATAGGATCTTCTTGGGTGATAGTTGTTTGATCTTGCTGAAAAAGACAGAAACTTTGCGCTCACGAAAATAATTGTTAAAATTCACAAGAACGTGATAAAATACCAATTATTTTTGCAGTAGATCAATATACAAATTGTCCAGGGTGTCCTAGTTTTTCAGAATTTGTGGAGTTCCATAAGTATTCAAACAAATCAGATTGCTACATATTGTTCTGTTTTTGACAGATTCTGTTTTTCGTGTGTTGTTTGCTTATTTTGATGAATCTATGGCTAGTATCGGGGGGTATGAACCATAGAGAAGTTGGAATACAGTAGGTTTAACACCAGTATAAATAAATAATGAGTTCATTACAGTAACTTATTGTTGTGGTTTCTTTTACTTCGCTAACGGAGCTCATGAGATTTTCTGTTGAGTTTTGTGTTGTGAAGTTTTCAAGTTTTTGGGTAAAGATTTGATGGATTATGGAATAAGAAGTGGCAAGAGCCCAAGCTTGGGGATGCCCAAGGCACCCCAAGGTAAAATTCAAGGACAACCAAAAGCCTAAGCTTGGGGATGCCCCGGAAGGCATCCCCTCTTTCATCTTCGTCCGTCGATAACTTCACTTGAGGTTATATTTTTATTCACCACATGATATGTGTTTTGCTTGGAGTGTCTTGTATGATTTGAGTCTTTGCTTTTTAGTTTACCACAATCATCCTTGCTGTACACACCTTTTGGAGAGACACACATGAATTGGAATTTATTAGAATACTCTATGTGCTTCACTTATATCTTTTGAGCTAGATAATTTTGCTCTAGTGCTTCGCTTATATCTTTTTAGAGCACGGTGGTGGTTTTATTTTATAAAAATTATTGATCTCTCATGCTTCACTTATATTATTTTGAGAGTCCTTTAGAACAACATGGTAATTTGCTTTGGCTATAAAATTAGTCCTAATATGATAGGCATCCAAGATGGGTATAATAAAAATTTCATAAAAAGTGCATTGAATACTATGAGAAGTTTGATACTTGATGATTGTTTTGAGATATGAAGGTGTAATATTAGAGTCATGCTAGTTTAGTGGTTGTGAATTTGAGAAATACTTGTGTTGAAGTTTGCAAGTCCTGTAGCATGCACGTATGGTAAACGTTGTGTGACAAATTTGAACCATGAGGTGTTCTTTGATTGTCATCCTTATGAGTGGCTGTCGGGGACAAGCGATGGTCTTTTCCTACCAATCTATCCCCCTAGGAGCATGCGCATAGTGCTTGGTTTTTGATGACTTGTAGATTTTTTCAATAAGTATGTGAGTTCTTTATGACTAATGTTGAGTCCATGGATTATACACACTCTCACCTTTCCATCATTGCTAGCCTCTTTGGTACCGTGCATTGCCCTTTCTCACCTTGAGAGTTGGTGCAAACTTCGCCGGTGCATCCAACCCCCGTGATATGATATGCTCTATCACACATAAACCTCCTTATATCTTCCTCAAAACAGCCACCATACCTACCTATTATGGCATTTCCATAGCCATTCTGAGATATATTGCCATGCAACTTTCCACCGTTTCATTTATTATGACACGCTTCATCATTGTCATATTGCCTTGCATGATCATGTAGTTGACATCATATTTGTGGCAAAGCCACCATGCATAATTTATCATACATGTCACTCTTGATTCATTGCCCATCCCGGTACACCGCCGGAGGCATTCATAATAGTCATATTTTGTTCTAGTAGGGAGTTGTAATCATTGAGTTGTAAATAAATAGAAGTGTGATGATCATCATTAATAGAGCATTATCCCATAAAAAATAAAAAATAAAGGAGGAACGGCCAAAAAAAAGAGAAAGGCCAAATAAAAAAAGAGAGGCCCAAAAAAAGAAATAAAAGGGACAATGCTACTATCCTTTTTTCCACACTTGTGCTTCAAAGTAGCACCACGATCTTCATGATAGAGAGTCTCTTATTTTGTCACTTTCATATACTAGTGGGAATTTTTCATTATAGAACTTGGCTTGTATATTCCAACAATGGGCTTCCTCAAATGCCCTAGGTCTTCGTGAGCAAGGAAGTTGGATGCACACCCACTTAGTTTCTTTTGTTGAGCTTTCATACCTTTATAGCTCTAGTGCATCCGTTGCATGGCAATCCCTACTCCTTGCATTGACATCAATTGAAGGGCATCTCTCTAGCCCGTTGATTAGCCGCGTCAATGTGAGACTTTCTCCTTTTTTTTGTCTTCTCCACACAACCCCCATCATTATATTCTATTCCACCCATAGTGCTATGTCCATGGCTCACGCTCATGTATTGCGTGAAAGTTGAAAAAGTTTGAGATTACTAAAGTATGAAACAATTGCTTGGCTTGTCATCGGGGTTGTGCATGATGAGAGCATTTTTGTGTGACGAAAATGAAGCATAGCCAAACTATATGATTTTGTAGGGATAAGCTTTCTTTGGCCATGTTATTTTGAGAAGACATGATTTCTTAGTTAGTATGCTTGAAGTATTATTATTTTATGTCAATATTAAACTTTTGTCTTGAATCTTTCGGATCTGAACATTCATGCCTGAATAAATAAAATTACTTTGAAAATTATGTTAGGTATCATTCCACATCAAAAATTATGTTTTTATCATTTACCTACTCGAGGACGAGCAGGAATTAAGCTTGGGGATGCTTGATACGTCTCCAACGTATCTATAATTTTTTATTGTTCCATGCTATTATATTATCTATTTTGGATGTTTAGTGGGCTTTATTATGCACTTTTATATTATTTTTGGGACTAACCTATTAACCGAAGGCCCAGTGCAAATTGCTAATTTTTTTTCTATTTCAGTGTTTCATAGAAAAGGAATATCAAACCGAGTCCAAACGGAATGAAACCTTCAGGAGAGTTATTTTTGGACAAACACAATCCAGGAGACTTGGAGTGGACATCAAGGAAGCAACGAGGCGGCCACGAGGTAGGGAGGCGCGCCCCCCACCCACGTGGGCCCCTCGTGGCTCCACCGACCTACTTCTTTCGCCTATATATACTCCAGGAGCAGCACGAAACCCTATTTCCACCGCCGCAACCTTCTGTACCCGTGAGATCCCATCTTGGGGCCTTTTCCGGCGCTCCGCCGGAGGGCGAATCGACCACGGAGGGCTTCTACATCAACACCATGGCCTCTCCGATGATGTGTGAGTAGTTTACCACAGACCTTCAGGTCCATAGTTATTATCTAGATGGCTTCTTCTCTCTCTTTGGATCTCAATACAAAGTTCTCCTCGATTCTCTTGGAGATCTATTCGATGTAATTCTTTTTGCGGTGTGTTTGTCGAGATCTGATGAATTGTGGGTTTATGATCACGATTATCTATGAACAATATTTGGTTCTTCTCTGAATTCTTATATGTATGATTTGATATCTTTGCAAGTTTCTTCGAATTATCAGTTTGGTTTGGCCTACTAGATTGATCTTTCTTGCAATGGAAGAAGTGCTTAGCTTTGGGTTCAATCTTGCGGTGTCCTTTCCCAGTGACAGCAGGGGCAGCAAGGCACATATTGTATTGTTGCCATCGAGGATAAAAAGATGGGGTTTATGCCATATTGCTTGAGTTTATCCCTCTACATCATGTCATCTTGCCTAATGCGTTATTCTGTTCTTATGAACTCAATACTCTAGATGCATGCTGGATAGCGGTCGATGTGTGGAGTAATAGTAGTAGATGTAGAATCGTTTTGGTCTAGTTGTCGCAGACGTGATGCCTATATACATGATCATGCCTATATATTCTCATAACTATGCACTTTTCTATCAATTGCTCGACAGTAATTTGTTCACCCACCGGAGAATTTGCTATCTTGAGAGAAGCCACTAGTGAAACCAATGGCCCCCGGGTCTATCTTCCATCATATTAATCTCCCGTTAATTTGCTATTTCTGTCACCGTTTATTTACAATCTTTACTTTCCAATCTATATCATAAAAATACCAAAAATATTTATCTTATTATCTATATCAGATCTCATTTTTGTAAGTGGCCGTGAAGGGATTGACAACCCCTTTATCACGTTGGTTGCAAGGTTCTTATTTGTTTGTGCAGGTATGAGGGACTTGTGTGTAGTCTCCTACTGGATTGATACCTTGGTTCTCAAAAACTGAGGGAAATACTTACGCTACTTTGCTGCATCACCCTTTCCACTTCAAGGGAAAACCAACGCGTGCTGAAGAGGTAGCAGACATTGCCGTGATAACTCTGATAACATCTACATGAGCAAATGCGAACCTACTATTTAATAGACAACAATTTCTGCAGAATAATGGATTATGGAACATAAGAAGAGCCACGGGTGTAATTTGCATCACCTATGTAAGTCTGAGGAGTATCATTTACAGGGGGCAGCTTGTTAATTCGAGTCAGGTGGAACGTCCACTCCGGGAACTCGTCGTTTAGGTGGAAACAATTCTTCATGAGTGTAAATTGTGTACACTTGATCATCAATGGTGTGTCGACAGGGTTTAAAATGATTGGCCGAGGAAGCATGGCAAATCGACTAAATTCATACACCACACCCTCATGTAGCATGTGAATATGAGCGGCAAGGATATCCGTTGGCACAGTTGCATAACCATGGTTACCCTACAAAAGTAACACATTATCCTAAACAGATAGCAGCGTCGAGCAACAACAATATACTTTTAAATAGCTTTAATTCATACCTGAGCGTCCGGAAGAACCATGTGCACAACTTTGACAGGTCCATTCTCCAAACCACCATGGTAATGCCATAGGCGTGATAGACGGACATAGACAAGCCATCTAGCCGGCGTGCAGATCGGACAGAGCAACACAAGCCATCTAGCAAGAACGGTACCAAGATAATCGTTGTTAGATTCCAGATGCGAGAGGAATACGGCAAAGAACACGTGGGTAATCTAGATCGATACAATCAAAAATACATGCAAGGAGATTCTTGAAGGCACGCAAAAGTTTAGGAATACGTAATAGCATGCCGAGAGAAGCAACAACAAGGTGACATGCGGGGTATAGGGTGGCATTACATTACATTAGGAGAGGGGAATGGTAGTAAGAAGAAACTTACCAGAAGGATGAGAAGGAAAAACCCTAGAGGCGGCGCTGAACGAAGAGGGGAAACCAAGTTGGAGACCTAATGGAGCATACGAGCACTATATGCAGACCAGAGAGGTGATCCATATACAGGTGGGCCAAACCCGAAGCCCACGAAAGGGTGAAAGTTTCATATGGTTATCATGGAAAAAACAAAGAGGTAATAGCAAGCGGGTCGTGGACACATCATCCACGATTTTCTAATATCATGACGGAAAATCGGAAAAGAAAAGCAGATACTATCATATGGGTGAATGTAGCTAGCTCACCTACTCAAATTGAAGAGGTAGGTCAAGAATTTAGACACGGCAGCACATGAGAACTTTATATAGCTCTGACAAGTATTAAGCACAAGACATCATACATATGTAAACCTGGAAACGAAAATGTAGAGAGTGAGCCCAAGCCATCCAAACTTGCCAAAAAAGGCTACTAGCCAAGTAGCATGATAGTCCAGATGGACAGCAACATGACCGATGGCAGTCATTGTCACCCATAAGCGACCAAGTGATGTGGTGTTAAGTGCCTGCGAGTTGCAGCTCAAGCAGGGGAATCACTCGTACAAGCATACCGGCCAGGAACCTTCAATTTACAATGACATTACCCAGAAGTGTTGGATCTCCAAAAGTTGCATTGCTTCCTGGAGCAGTAGTTGGAAAAACAGGAAACCATCCATGAGAACTGCCGGTGTAAACGCAGGTCATAAGACACCTAAAAAAAACTAGGAAAAAGAATGCTCTATGCTTACCCAGGCGGTATCCCTACTTCTTTTTGCCCTGCTTGCTCGGGTTGCGTCGAGCATCAGCAGGCACGGACATGCGAGGCCTGAAAACAACAAGGCAAATTAAATCGTTTTGCAATGGAAGAAAAATGCCTGGACACAAGTAAAGAAACAGAGCTTACTTCTTTGCATCGGAAGCCTGATCAGGTACTGGAAGGTCATCTGTCTAGGTGGAACCAGCAAGTAGTGGTGATCTCTCCTGCTTAGCGACAGACCCGCTGCCCTGTGAGAGCAAACATGTATACATAAATAAGCATAGACTGGCAAGAGATATTTGCAAAGACATATGATGTGGATTTTACCAAGCTGCCATATTCTTCATCATCAAGAGGATTGTCAACTGGATCAGATAACACAGGGGTAGCCGAGACAAGCGTCTTTTCCTTGAAAAGACCCCGTTGAGCCTTTGGTTTAACCTCAGATACCACACCACTACAAAAAATAGAGAAAATACATGAAACACAAAGGTGCATCACCAGCTCAAAAGGAAAATGTCAAGTTGAGTGTAACTGCACGGACCTAGTCACACTTGGATTCGTGACAGAAGGCAGGGATGACAAAGCAGGAAGTAGAGCCTGGCTCTAATCGAAAGGGGGAAATGGATCAAATGACTGGGCAAAGCAAAGAAACAGAGCAAGTAACCAATCTATAAGAGCAGACGTGATAATAATGGGGCTGAACCTCAGGGGTGTTGACAACCGAAGGTGGGGGCGTGGAACTGCCAGGGGGCAGATTACTAGATGATGCACATGGCACTGCTAAAGGAGGAGGAATCTCATTTGGCAAAGATCCTGAGCCAGTAGCTCCAGTTGTTACACTTGAAGCTCGATACACTACTGAAGACTGTGGAGAGACAAAAAGTGTGGAGTAGAAGACTCTTCTCAGCAGCGAACATTCACTTCCACGCGGCACTACTCGTGATCCTAAGGCTGGACATTGCGCAGGAATCGCGCCCCCTATCGCCGGAGGAGCTTGACCTCGTGCTAGACTAAAACGCAGGGTGATCGGTTTGGCGATTCTGCGAGAGGGCGAGAAAGAGCCAATGCGCCCGAATCTCTAACCTCAAGGAGGGTGATGCAAACACAAAGTTCCACCGCCGCGTTAATGCCCGAAGAAGAAAGAACCACATCCACCGCATCAAGCTCGCAAGCGGTTGGGTTACTAACCATGGCGAAAAAGAAAAGATCATCCATGACCACTTCTCTGAGGTCATGGGAAAGAACACACGAGCAACCTTGACTTCAATTGGGAGGAGCTCAGCGTGCAGCTGGTCGATCTTCACACCTAGATGACACTATCACTAAGGGCGAGGTTTGGAGCATACATTAAAGAAATGCCAAGCGGCAAGGCTCCGGCCCGGACGGCTTCACGGGTATCTTTTTCAAGAAATGTTGGGCCATCGTCAAACCTGATATCATGCGAGTCATCCACGGTTTGACTCCTTCACACGTCCAATCTTCAATGGTTGAACTCCGCCAATGTGGTGCTCTTGCCCAAGAAGGATGGCGCGGAGGGCATCTCGATTATAGGCCCATAAGCCTCATCCATGCCATTGCCAAAATCATTGCTAAGGTGCTCTCCTTGCGGCTTGCCCGCATATGGATGCCCTCATCTCCAACGCCCAAAGCGCCTTCATAAAAAGAGAAGCATCCATGACAACTTCATGTATGTGCGAACTTTGCTCGGCGCCTCCTGGCGCAAGACCCTGCCCTACATTCAAGCTTGACATTAGAAAAGCCTTGATTACATCAAATGGGAATTCATCCTGGACCTCCTGCAGCGTAGGGGTTTCCCTAACAAATTCCGTGATGGATTGCCGCCTTGCTTTGCTCCTCATCCTCGCGTTTCTGCTCAATGGGCTGCCCGGACCTCCCATCTATCATGGTCGTGGATTTCGTCAAGGGGACCCGATCTACGCCGCTGCTATTCGTCCTCACAATTGACCCTTCACCAAATTCTTGAGTTGGCAACTAGGAAGGGCCTCCTGCATAAGATTAGGGACAAGGCGCTATGATGAGAACCTCCTTATATGCGAGATGGCGCAGCTATTTTCATGGCCCCAATCAAAAGCGGCGTCGACAACCTCGCCACCATCTTGAAGGGTTTCGGTGATGTCACGGGTCTATGCACCAACTTCCACAAGAGTTCGGTTGTGCCAATCAGATGTACCAATGTTGACTTGGATCATGTCCTCGCCCATTCCGTGTCTAGAGCCACCTTCCCGATGAAATACAGGACTCCCACTCTCGTCCAGCAGCTCAAGGCTGTGGATTTCCAATACCTTGAAGACAAAGGCGGCCGACAAGCTTGCCACAGGGACGGCCAAAACATCACCACCATCGGGCGCACGACACTTGTCGGATCGGTTATTGCCTCCCAAGCGGTGTATGCCATCACACCTCTCATCGTGCCACCACGCTCTCTTCACAACATCAACAAATTGGAGAGGGCTTTCCTTTGGTGCAGATCGGATAAGGCGACCGGTGCCAAATGTAAAGTGAATTGGAAGGTGGTTTTCCGCCCCAAGGAGTATGGAGGCCTTGGGGTTCTAGACACTGACAAGTTTGCTCGGGCCTTACGTCTCAGGTGGCCATGGTATGAATGGAAGGAGCCAAACAAGCTTTGGGTGGGGCTTGGGAACCCTTGCACGGAGGAGGACATGGACTTCTTCTATGCCTCAACGACCATCATTTTGGGCAACGGTGCCAAAACACCTTTTTGGGATTCCCCATGGCTTCTTAGGCGGAAACCGAAGGACATTGCCCCTTTGATTTATGAGGCCTCCACGCAAGAAGAACTGGAAGGTGCGTGAGGCCCTCCATGAAGATGCTTGGATTCTTAAGATCGGTCGCAACACCATTGTCTCCGGTGCCCACATCCTCCAATTCTTCACGTTATGGATGCTTGTGCATGACCTACACTTGGATCAACAAGCCGACGATGACATTATTTGGAAACACGCCAGCAGCGGGCCTACTCTGCGACCACCGCCTACAAGGCTCGGTTTCTTGGGTGACACTTTCGCCCATGGACTTTATGATCTGGAAGGCTTGGGCCCTCCTAAGATCAAGTTTTTGCTTGGTTGGCTATCCAAGACGGTTTGGACAGCCGACAAATTGGAGCGGCGCGGTTGGCAAAAGCTGTGGACTTTGCCGCTCTGCAAGCGTGTTGGCGAGGCAGGTGCACCTCTTCTACAAATGCCGCTACACCACAAGGCTATGGAACTCGATCATCCTTGAATTTGGTCTAGTGCACATGGACACCTCCTCTTGGCATTTGGATGGATCCGTTTTGGAATGGTGGGAAGCGAACCTGCTTGCAAAACCCAAACCGGCGAGCCTTGGCCTCACTTACAATGCTAGTCTCTTGGGCGTTACGAGCAGCGTAATGCTGGGTCTTCCGACACAAGCGCACCGCCTCCGGTCCTTCTCCGTGCTATCATCATGACGTCAAGCTTTGGGTTCTCGGGAGCTAAAAAACTGGGGTGTATTCTTGTGCGCGAGTAGTTGCCATGCCGGGCATATGGGTCATTTGTAACACTCTAAAACACTTCTCTCTTATTTAATGAATGAGGCAAATCTTTTGCCTCCGTTTCGAAAAAACTGAAGACTGTGGCTGTTTTCCTAGAGGTGTGTCAATCCTAAGCACCTGGAATGACAGCTCATCACCATCACTGGTGAAACACTTTCTTGATATGGAAACAATGAAACGGAATTTCCTAGAGATAACAACAGAGAGCTCTCGTGGTGTGCAGGGTCTCCGCGGGCAGACTAGACAATCTCTAGAATCGGGGCAATAGGTGATCGCCCATGGCGTAAAAGACTTATCAGTGGTGCTCCAACCAGTTCCCTTCCCACTCTGTCAAAGAAGACAAATTCAGCCTCACCAGGCTCATTGACCTATGCATCATCATCTCTTGCAACGTAACAAATCTGGTACCTTCAAGACAAGGGAAAGATGCATCTCAATAAAAGCAACAAACTGAAACAAATAGCTCATATGGTAGTAGGTATGGTTCTGCAAATAGATAGTTACCTTGGTATTGCATCTATTCCAGCACAAGCTGGATCTAAACATCTATAGGAAGTACCATCTGGGACGGAAGACTTGTGAGAGGTGGTGCATGAAGAGGACCACCAACGTTGAGAAGGATTAAGTCTGATGAGAACAGTCGTGCAAAAGAATCGGGCATCCTATAACCAAAGCAGCGAAAAGTGTTAGATAAAAATAGTCGAAGAACAATCGACTTTCAACGGAAAGACCATTTGGGTAAATTAATTACCCGGTTATCAAACTTATCCAAATTAGCCAGTTCTCGAACTGTTTTTGTCTCTAAGTTAACCTGCGCATCCACTTCAGCAATTGTCTATCCAGGTAAATTGATATGCTGAATAGCAGTGAAATTGTCACGAAGCCTACAGTTCAATGACAAACAAGAATCATATTCTGAAACATAGATGACCCACAGCAAGCGTCATCCAAAGACGCTCACGAGAATTGGCCCAGCAGTGATCAATATGCGTGCATATAGACAAAGATTGGATGCAGGGGAAGGAACAAACTAAATCACCTATTGCGGAAGTCACGGATATCAGGAAGGTCTTCATTGATGTACAATCGGCAAGCACTGCCGACTCACACCCATGTGACCTGTTAAAGGATGAGCCCACAATTACTTGTATGATACTAAGAAACCAAGGCGGGTACCAAATATGAGATGTGACAACCCAGCTAAGTAAAATCAAGTATTCTCACCGTCATAAGTCTTGACCAATGTACCAACAAGGATGACTATGACAGGCTCTGTGCTGCTGAGCTCCATCACCTCATCAGCTTCAAAATTCAGGGTTGCTTCTCCCCACAATATGACAGAGATCTGATGTCCCCCATGTAAATTAAACCAATACATGCTTAGGTACAGGGAACCATTTGCCAAATTTACATGCTTCTGAAGGCAAAGGAAACATCGCGATCATATGTGAGATCTTTCAAATGAATAACTCGCTTAGTGGAAGGCGCGGTCCTGCTTGCACTAACATATTGAACAGCCTCAGAAATTCCAGTAATCAATACAATGACATCTAAGCAAGGAAAAGAGGTTATCGTAGATCCCCCAACGAAGCACAAAAGACAAAATTTGATCATTTCCAGAATCACATGTGAAGCGCTCAGGCATGTCTGCTGGCCTGGGGAGCAGAGCTATCAGAGTCAGCGCATACGTACAGAAGGGGAACTCCGCCTCCATTCCAGTCCTCTCCACAAGCTCAGTGCGCTTTGTAAACTTGATCATTGAATGTCCTTCCACCGGTCTAAAAACATATTTCCTTGGGAACACCAAGAACTTTCGGATGTCATATATCTTCCCCTCTTCGATACGATCGATGAAGCTATCAACGTTCTTCTCTAGGATCTCAGCGTACATATGATTGCCCTATCAATCGAAGGAGCAGAGTATAAGTAGCCATATAAACAAGGACATGTAAATTCCTTTGGACGACGACAACCATTAAAAAGGGGCATGGACACCATACATGTGCATCCAGAAGGACCATATCTGTATGCTTGATAGGGCCATGGTCAGATCCACCATGATGCTGCCACAACCTAGAGACATAAACACGAATGCGCCAAATGGTGGTACCTTGGCGAAGCTGAGACAAAGGGATAAACTCCATCTGTAAAAACAAAACAGCAGTTTGAAAGGAGTGAGCGTCAAGGAGAGTACATATAAAGCTGAAAAAACAGCAAGGAAGGGTCCCAATCGACACATATTCACAAATTGCCAATGCTATAGAAAAGAACCTTGCATGAAGAAAAAATCATCTACAAAATGCATCGGCATGGAAGGACAAGATCACACGAGACATGTCCCAAGTCCTGGGTTACAGGACAGGCACACTCAAAACGCAACATCGAGCAGGACAGAAGAACCTTATCAAACCACTAAAAGTATATTCACATTGCAGGGCCAACAAGTTCGTCCGAAGCATAACAAAAGAGTATAGCAACAGGTAAGGCAACGATAACAAATGCGCGCATGCAGTAGCAGTTGCAGACATGTCAATCAGGCACAACAGGAAAGCACAGAGTGTTATAAACAGTATGAACAAAATCAAAAGCATATGAAACCACTACAGGATCAAGGTGAGAAAGATCAAAAGGAACCAGCCGAGGCATAAACCTCGGGGTAGACGATATTGCGAGCCTCGGACGTGCACTTCTCATCTTTATCTTCTATAAGAAACTTAAGGGATTTCCTAGACATGACACGCAACACAACAATATACCCATGAGTAAACACAGGCTGCTTCAGGTATATTCCAACAAAAGATAAGGTCTGACCCTGACTTTTATTTATTATCATCGCATAGCACAACCTAATAGGAGACTCTCGTCGCTTCAAGATGAAAGGCCATTTGGTTTTCTTCCCTGTCAATTCTATTCTAGGTATGTAGACAATGTTTCCTATATGAGATCCTGTCATAATAACAGACTGAATCACACGATCAGCCAACTCTTTAACAATCAGGCGAGTCCCATTGCACAAGTCGTTGGCTTGACTCAAATTTCTAAGAAGCATGATAGGAACACCGGGTTTTAAGAATATTATATGCTCAGAAAAATTTATCATAGAAACCGCGTTCAAAACCTCTAGAGGATAGAAACATTGCTTTTTTTAACAGTATCAGCAGCTTCAAATATTGAGTCGCAGCTTAAGTACTCTCGACCACTCTGCGGCAGAAGAAACATCACATGAATATTAACTTTCTCAGCCACCTCATTGGTTGGGGTTAAAATAGCTCGCTCATGAAGGTACCCAGGTTTTTCATAGTTCGCAAGAAAATCTGTATAAGTCGACTATACTATGGTAGAAATGTTATCTCCGTTAGTATGAATCAATAGGTCATCAGGTATTTTTATCCATGTGGCTTCAGATTCCCCTTCCTTCTTGGCTGCTGGGAGCTTTCCGTTTCCAAGATCTAACACCCACTTACTAAACAGTGCCACACCTTGCTATAATACAGGATCCGCACTAGGCATTGAGAGACGCATGTTGGTGGACAAACACATGTAGCAATCCGACCTCAGGCGGTCAAATCTCTGTTTATATGTGTCATCCCTGGATCGGTAATGCTGACACACAATGTACTCGAGGATTTATAATAGAGTTCAATCACACACTTATTACATCGAATGTCTCAAAAGAGAACTTATTACAATAATATGGCGGAAGGCCATCTAAATGAGATAACAGCGAAAGCTTCAAAGGTTAAATGACTCCATCAACTCCAACTGCATAGCTGAGTGCATGACAACGACTTAGCGTACCTTACTCTTCATCTGAAAACTCTGCAACATAATACGTTGCAGCCTGTGTAGGTCAGCACATGGAATATGCTGGCAAGATAACACTATAGAGCAATGAACAAGTAACTGCTATAACTACATGCATATTTGGCTGGTGTAGGCTCTATGGTTATCATTTGCATAAAGTTAGTTTTTCCCTACAACAAAGGAATATATTTTATTTAACTACAAAGTTTGTTGAAAATATTGAGAAGGTTCCTCCAACTCAATCCCAAAATAATAATTACCAACCCAACAAATTAAGTAAAGTGATGCGATCAAATAAATCATTCAAGTACCAGATACTCAAGATGTCCATAATCGGGGACACGGCTAACCATGATTAGTTTATACACTCTATAGAGGTTTGCGCACTTTTCCCCACAAGACTCGATCTCCTCCTTTGAATTTCTCGCACTGCATGGTGTTTGAGAAACGGATGACCGAGACACTATCTTTCCGAAGAGGTCCCCTTAACCGATAGATAGGACGGTATACCTACAATCACCTACATCTGCTAGCCCATCATGGAAAGGTTTCCCACAACTTACTCAACTATGCCAGAGCCCATAATGGCATGTGGCTGCACAGGAAGTTTCTAGCATGAATAATCTTATGATCCCTTTGAGCTTGGGTGGCATTCCATAGGATGATCACATGGGTACTCTGGGATATCCCAAGACAACGCTGGATTGCTCCAGGTGCCCAGACAACCACTATGTGCTCCAGAGTGCCTCAACCAATCCACCCAGATGTGTATTGAAGTAGCCACCTTAAGTTTAACCATTAGTAAATAACAACTCTCACATCTGTCGTGGATCACTCAAACCAAACCACGTCTACGAGAATAGCATAGCAATATAAGAATAACGTAATAATACCCAGGGTTTGAATGCAAGACAATAGGTTCTACCTCATCAACTACTTCCCGATACCCACATGTTATCAAGTCCTAACCATGCAGTGTTTGAGGATTGAAACTAATGCCTAAAAACTGGGTAATAAAAGGGGTATGATCAAGGTGTTACTTGCCTTGCTGACGATTTGAAAACCCTAGTGACTCGTAGTAGCAAGCCTCGCACTCCGGAAACTCTATCGTGAACAAACAATAGCATACATAAGCACTCAAGCATAAGATGCAAGGGTAAAACTCAAGAGAAAATATCCAAACTGAAAGTACAAGAGAAGAGCTTCGATCTGCAAAAAGAATCAATCGAATCGGAGTTACGAAACTCAAACTACGATCAAAAGAAGTTTGAATTCAAAACTGCTTGAAACCAAATTTCAATTTGTCAAAACCATGTTCAAGTTCATTATCTGGAAAGAGGGGAACAAGGCGAAGATTTTGGCGTTGTTTTCACTGGATTTGGACAAACGAGCAAAAAGTAGCGAGGGTTTGAAGTTCAGGGACTAATCTATGATAAAAGTATTCGCGGATAGGTCCCTGGCTGAAAATAAAATAAAAAGAAAAACCTAACAAATGAACATTCGCTAATAGAAATAAACGAACGAAAACGTTCGCTACCGTGGATTAATGGACGAACGTCCGCAAATTAGAACCGATCGGAAAACCGAGAAAAACCCTAACCCTAGAAAAATAAACCAACAGAAAACCAAAGAAACCGAATGGTTTTCTTACCGATTAACCGGAGAAAAACAACGGCGGCGTCTGGGCGAGATCCGTGCGCTCGGCGGCTTGATGGCGAAAGCAATGGCAATGCGGAAGCGGCGGCGTGGCGGTGGTCGGCACAGCGGCAGCGGAAAGTGGCGAAGCGGTCTGGCGGCGGCTGCTTGCGGCAGTGGCGCGACTCGGCGGCGGTGGTGGGAGGAGGCGGCGGCGAGCGGCTTGGGGAGAGATCGGCCTCGGGAGGTGTGCCCATTGGACTCGGGCGGTGGCGGCTCGGACTCTCCCTTTGAAGGCGGCGGCCAGCAGCCAGGCGGCTGGCTCGTGAGCCTTGACCCGGTCAGGCGACGAACTTTTAAATAAATTTCGCCCGAAAGAAAAAAATCCAAATAAAAAATATAAAAAAATTCTAAAAATACCAAAAATAATTTTCACCGTCCAAACTAATATTTAGGACAAGGTGAACATTTTTCTGGCCTAAAATGCAATTTTCAAAAACGCATATTTTTCTAGTTCAAATAAAACAACAAATGAAAATGCAAATAAAATATTAATTTGATTTTAAAATTTTCTTCTCCAATATTTCCTCTCTTTTGAAAAAGTCATTTTATCTTCACTCATTTTACTTTTATTATCGGAAATAATTGGAGAAAAAAGTATTAAAATCAAATCGATCCTCTTTCCGAATTTGAGAGAAAATTCAAATACGGAAATTTGTGCAATCTCCAACTCTCTCCTTGGGTCCTTGGGTTGCTTAAGTTTTCTGGGATCACAAGCAAAATGCAAATAAAATTTGATATGCATATGATGCCTATGTATAACATCCAAATTGAAAATTGGGATGTTACAAACCTACCCCCCTTAAGATGAATCTCGTCCTCGAGATTCCGGTTGGCTAGAAAATAGGTGTGGATGGTCTGTCCGTAGGTCTTCTTCTCGCTCTCAGGTGGCTTCCTCCTCGGTATGGTGGCTCCACTGAACTTTGCAAAACTTGATAACCTTGCTGCGTGTAACTCGGCTGGCAAACTCGAGAATCTTGACTGGTTTCTCCTCGTAGGTTAGATCACTCTCCATCTGAATTGCTTTCAGGGGCACTGTATCTCTCAGAGGAATATCGGCCATCTCAGCATGGCACTTCTTCAACTGGGAAATGTGAAACACATCGTGAACTCCTGACAATCCTTCGGGTAACTCCAACTTGTAGGCCACTTCTCCCAGCCGTTCAAGAACCCGGTATGGTCCTACAAATCTCGGGCTAACTTTCCCTTAACTCCAAATTGTTTAACACCTGCAGTAGTGATACACGAAGATATGCTCTGTCTCCAATCTCATAGACTACCTCCTTGTGTTTTGTATTGGCATAACTCTTCTGCCTGGACTGAGCTACCTTCAGTCTATCTCGAATCAACTTAACCTTCTCTTCAGACCCTTTGATCAAATCTGGTCCAAACAACTGGCAGTCTCCTACTTCATCCCACATTAACGGTGTCCTGCACCTTCTACCATACAAAGCTTCGAAAGGTGCCATCTTCAAACTAGCCTGATAACTGTTGTTGTATGAGAACTCTGCGTAAGGAAAATTATCATCCCAACTAGATCCATAATCTAGCGCACAAGCTCTCAACATGTGGATGAAAGGTTGTACTGAACTCTAGCCTGGTACCCAAAGTCTGGTGCAGCTGATTCCAAAACTTCGAGGTAAACTGTGTTCCTCTATCTGATACGATGGTCCTCGGAACTCCATGCAGACATACAATCCTGGTGATATATATCTTGGCCAACTTCGCACTCGTGTAGGTGGTTTTCACTGGGATAAAATGGGCCACTTTGGTCAAGCGATCAACTACTACCCAGATAGAATCATATCCCGATCGCGTCATGGGTAATCCGGTGATAAAATCCATGCCAAGTTTATCCCACTTCTATTCGGGTATCGGCATAGGATGAAGTAATCATCCTGGCTTCTGATGTTCTGCTATCACTCTCTGACATACATCACATACTGCTACATACTCGGCAATATCCTTCTTCATCCTGTCCACCAGAAACGTTCCTTCAAATCAAAATACATCTTGGTGTTTCTTGGGTGAATCGAGTATGGCGAGTCATGGGCCTCCTGAAGTATTAACTTCCTGATCTCCGCATTATTGGGCACATATACACGATCCTCAAACCATAAAGTTTCGTGCTCATCCTCACGAAAACCCTTGGCTTTTCATTTGCTCATCTTCTCCTTTATCTCAGCAATTTCCTTATCATCTTTCTGAGCTTCTTGAATCTTTCCCAATAATGTAGACTGAACCTCCATTGCTGCAACAAAACCTCTTGGAACTATCTCCAAACGAAGTTCCTTGAGATCGTCGAGTAACTCCTGCGGTAATCCTCCGTTTATGAGGGTATTGACATAACTCTTGCGGCTTAAAGCATCTACTACGACATTGGCCTTTCCTGGATGACATAACTCTTGCAGCTTAAAGCGTTTGCTACGACATTGGCCTTTCCTGGATGATAATGCAACTTCATATCATAATCCTTTATGATTTCCAACCATCTCCTTTATTTGAGATTTAGCTCCTTCTGTGTGAAAATATACTTCAAACTCTTATGATCCGTGTATACATCACAACAGTTTCCAATAAGAAAATGTCTCCAGGTCTTGAGCGCATGCACTATGGCTGCTAACTCCAAATCATGCGTGTCATAATTCAACTTGTGAGGTTGAAACTGACGTGAGGCATATGAAACAACTCTTCCGTCTTGCATAAGTACACCTCCAAGTCCCAGGCGAGAAGCGTCGCAATAAACTTGGAAATCCTTGCTTATATCCGGAAGAATTAGCACTGGGGCTGTAACCGAACGTTTCTTCAACTCCTGAAAACTGGCTTCACATTCTTCGGTCCATTTGAACTTGGTGTCCTTCTTCAACAACTCTGTCATGGGTTTCACAATCTTGGAAAAATTCTCAATGAACCTCCTATAATATCCAGCGAGTCCTAGAAAACTACGGATCTCTCCTACTAAGGTGGGTGCCAACCACTCAGTGACAGACTGAACCTTGGTAGGGTCTACTGCTATACCTTCTCCTAATATAACATGTCCCAGAAATCCAACTTCCTTCAACCAAAACTCACATTTGCTGAACTTGGCGTATAACTGATGTTCCCTGAGCTTCTCGAGAACTAATCGCAAATGTTCCTTGTGCTACTCTTCATTCTTCGAGCATACCAAAATATCATCAATGAACACCACAACAAACTTATCCAAGAACTCCATAAACACCTTGTTCATCATACTCATAAAATAGGCAGGGGCGTTAGTCAATCCAAAAGACATGACCGTGTACTCATATAGCCCGTACCTTGTGGTAAAAGTTGTCTTGGGTATATCATGTTCTCGGATCTTCAACTGGTGGTATCCTGATCGAAGATCGATCTTCGAGAATACTTTAGCTCCTTGCAACTGGTCAAACAAATCATTGATCATCGGCAGTGGGTACTTGTTCTTGATCGTCACTTCATTCAAAGCCCAATAATCAACAACCATTCTCAAAGATCCATCCTTCTTCTCAACTAAGAGCACTGGGGCTCGCCACGGTGATGAACTTGGTCAAATGTAACCTTTCTCCAACAATTCCTTAGTCTGCTTCTTAATTTCCTCAAGATCATTAGTGGGCATCCGATACGGTCTCTTCGATATTGGTCCGGTGCCTGGAAATAGCTCTATTAAAAACTTTATATCCCGATCTGGCGGCATGCCTAGTAATTCCTCTGTAAATACATCCGGGTAATCCTTCACAACAAGCACTTCCTCCTGAACAACTCCTGAGAGTGAATTTACTTGAGTCCTCCTTGGCGCATGCCGGGACACATACTTGATCCGTTTACCCTCTGGGCTGGTGAGTAAAATTGACTTACTAGCACAGTCGATGTTTCCTCCATACATCGATCGCCAATCCATGCTTAGTATCACATCCAATCCTTGTGACTCCAAAATTATTAGGTCTGAGGGGAAAACATGCCTACCTATGGTCAATGGCATATGAAAACATCCTCTTCTTGCCATATACTCCGCTCCTGGCGAGCTTACTAACATAGGTGTCTTAAGAACTTTGGTGGGCAACTTATACTTATCCACAAATCCCCTCAATATGTATGAATGTGATGCACCAGTATCAAAAAGAACAATTGCAGTAAATGACTTAATAAAAAACTTACCTATAACTGCATCTTGTTGTTCTTCAACCTCCTCCACGTTAACGTGGTTCACCTGTCCTCTGTTGAAAGGGTTGGGCTTCTTCCCAGAACTTCCATTGCCATTACCATTCTTTACTTCTGGACATTCGGTGGCGTAGTGTCCAGTCTTCCCGCACTTGAAACAAGTAATGTGACTTAGATCCTTCTTGGAGGGTTTAGTGGAGTTGAAACGGTTATGTCCGTTGTTTCCTCCATTCCCATTACCATTCTTAGGGCCACTGTGGTTATGTGAGCTTCCTCCATTGTGGGTATGGCCTCCATGGTTATGATGGGTATGTCCTCCCGAGTTCGGGGTAAAATGAGGCTTCTGTTGGGCTCCAGAATTGTAATTCCCATGTCCATACTTCCTTTTGCGGCTCTCTATCTGCTGCTGCTTGCCTTCGATCATAAGGGCCCTATCTACCAACTCCTGGTAGTTGGCAAAAGTTGCCACCATCAACTGCATACTCAGTTCATCATTTAGCCCTTCCATAAACTTCTCCTGCTTTGCGGCATCTGTGGCCACATCATCTGGGGCATAGCGGGCTAATTTGCTAAACTCATCCACGTACTGCGCCACAGTATGATTTCCCTGGCATAAGTTGCGAAACTCACGCTTCCTCATGCTCATTACTCCAGTTGAGACATGGGCTGTGTGGAAAGCTTGCTAAACTGATCCCAAGTGACATTTGCTATGGGGAAAGTGACTGTGTAATTCTCCCACCATGAGGCTGCGGGTCCATCCAGTTGATGTGCAGCAAAGCGCACCTTCTTAGCATCTGTGCAACCTGCGGTGGTTAGCTCCCTTCCAATCCTGCAGAGCCAGTCATCAGCAACAATCGGCTCGGTGCTACTGGAAAACACCGGCAGATTCAACCTCAGAAAACAGGCTAAGTTGTCAACTGGAGGTGGTGGCGGTGGGTTGTTGTTGTTGTTGTTGTTGTTGTTGTTGCCTTGGTTCTGGACTAGCAACTGCATCAAGGCATTCTGCTGTTGGATCAACAGAGTGAGCTCCAGTGGGAAGACAAATCCGGGGTCACCTCTTGGAGGCATCTGATAGGTTTAGAGAGGTGAGAATAGAATAGAGTGAGGTCTAAAGAGAAAACACTACCCATATGCACATGATACAAACACATTTATTTCACACCACTCAATTCAAAACAAGGGCATACAATTGATCTAACTACCGTTACAAAATACTCGTACTATTACTATATACATGGGGGACTACTACTGATAATTTGGTGGTCAACTAGAAACTTTGATCGGTGGAAGATTCCATGATATCTGCTCCAGCTTCGTCTTCATAATCATCATCGCTATCGAGGTTGGAGTCGGTGTCGTCGATGATGATGTCGTCTTCGGGGTGGTTGTCCTCCTCTGGTTTGGGATCTCTCATGAATATTCCTAGCTTCTTCTTCAGGTCTTCATTCTTCTCCAGTAGTACTGCAATCTCCTCTTCATATCCATCGCGTGTAGACTTTAGTTCCTCTTCTAGCTCCATGTTCCTGGTCATCAACTTCTTCATGTCAATCATGCTGGCGCACATCTGGTTCTCCTGACGACGAATGTGTTGGTTTAACTCCTGGATGTAGGCTGCAATGGATTTATCCCTCCTGGTGCAAATCATATCCCATTGCTCATCTCGGCGTCCACATATCTTGTAGATGGTGTCCTTAAGATCCTTGTGGTATACCTTGCCGATGCGTCCCATGGCGATGTGGGCTGCCATGCTCTTTCCTAGACTCCAGGTTGGTGCATCAAAGGAAAACTCTATGGGCTCCGTAACTGGTGCAAACATCCTTCCTGGAACATGAACTCGAATCATCTAACGCTCATCTTCTGGTAAAGTGGCGGTGTAGGTTCCGGTGAAGCTTGGTATTCCGATGTTCAAGTATCTAGTGGCTTCCTTCAAGTGTCGTCCAAAAGGTGTGTCTTCATCCGATTGAGCAAACTTGTTCCTTGGGTCCGCTATCTATAGAGTAGAAAATGGAGAAGAGTCAGAAATGAGTAGAGAAGAGTGTCCTATTGCTTATCTTAGTGGTCGCATCCTACAGTCAGCGTGTGCTCTAATACCATCTTGTAGCAATCCGACCTCAGACGGTCAAATCTCTGTGTATATGTGTCATCCCTGGATCGGTAATGCTGACACACACAGTACTCGAGGATTTATAACAAATTTTAATCACACACTTATTACATTGAATGTCTCAAAAGAGAACTTATTACAATACTTCAGCCATCTAAATAAGATAACAGCAGAAGCTTCGAAGGTTAAATGAGTCCATCAACTCCAACGGCATAGCTGAGTGCACGACAACGACCTAGCGCACCTTACTCTTAAATACGAAAACTCGCAACATAATACGTTGCAGCCTGTGTAGGTCAGCACATGGAATATGCTGGCAAGATCACAGTATAGAGCAATGAACAAGTAACTGCTATAACTACATGCATATTTGGCTGGTGGAGGCTCTATGGTTATCATTTGCATAAAGCTAGTTTTTCCTACAACAAAGGAATATATTTTAATTAACTACAAAGTTTGTTGAAAATATTGAGAAGGTTCCTCCAAGTCAATCCCAAAATAATAATTACCAACCCAACAAATTAATTAACTAAAGTGATGAGATCAAATCAATAATTCAAGTAGCAGATACTCAAGATGTCCATAACCAGGGACACAACTAACCATGATTAGTGTATACACTCTGCAGAGGTTTGCGCACTTTTCCCAACAAGACTCGACCTCCTCCGTTGAATTTCTCGCACTGCACGGTGTTTGAGAAACGGATGACCGAGACACTATCTTTCCGAAGAGGTCCCCTTAACCGATAGATAGGCCTGTAGACCTACAATCCCCTACATCTGCTAGCCCATCATGGAAAGGTTTCCCACAACTTACTCAACTATGCCAGAGCCCATAATGGCATGTGGCTGCACACGGAAGTTTCTAGCATGAATAATCTTATGATCCCTTTGAGCCTGGGTGGCATTCCATAGGATGATCACACGGGTACTCCAGGATATCCCAGGACAACGCTGGATTGCTCCAGGTGCCCAGACAACCATTGGGTGCTCCAGGGTGCCTCAACCAATCCACCAAGATGTGTATTAAAGTAGCCACCTTAAGTTTAACCATTAGTAAATAGCAACTCTCGCATCTGTCGTGGATCACTCAAACCAAACCACGTCTACGAGCATAGCATAGGAATATAAGCATAACTTAATAATACCCAGGGTTTGAATGCAAGACAATAGGTTCTACCTCATCAACTACTTCCTGGTACCCACATGTTATCAAGTCCTAACCATGCAGTGTTTTAGGATTGAAACTAATGCCTAAAAACTGGGTAATAAAAGGGGTATGATCAAAGTGTTACTTGCCTTGCTGACGATCTGAAAACCCTAGTGACTCGTAGTAGCAAGCCTCGCACTCCGGAAACTCTATCGTGAACAAACAATAACATACATAAGCACTCAAGCATAATATGCAAGGGTAAAACTCAAGAGAAAAGATCCAAACTAAAAGTACAAGAGAAGAGCTTCGATTTGCAAAAAGAATCAATCGAATCAGAGTTACGAAACTCAAACTACGATCAAGAGAATTTTGAATTCAAACCTGCTTGAAACCAAATTTCAATTTGTCAAAACCATGTTAAAGTTGATTATCTTGAAAGAGCGGAACAAGATGAAGATTTTGGCATTGGTTTTACTCGATTTGGACAAACAAGCATAAAGTAGCGAGGGTTTGAAGTTCAGGGACTAATCTGTGATAAAAGTATTCGCGGATAGGTCCCTGGCCATAAATAAGATAAAAAGAAAAACCTAACGAACGAACGTTCGCTAACAGAACTAAACGAACGAAAACGTTCGCTACAGTGGATTTAAGGACAAACGTCCGCAAATTAGAACCGATCAGAAAACCGAGAAAAACCCTAAGACTAAAAAAATAAACCAATAGAAAACCGAAGAAAACGAGCGGTTTTCTTACGAGTTGAGAAAAACGCAGGGCGTCTGATGAGATCGGCGGCGGCACCGGTAACCGGCGGCGAAGGCGGCGTCGATGTGATGGCGGCGGTCTTGGCGGTGCAAGTGGCAAAGCGGCGGCGGCAACAAGGCTTGGGCGGCGGTGGTGGGGCTGCGGCGGCGGGTGGTGGGAGGAGGCGGCAGAGGCTCGGCCTTATAAAAAGGCGGCGGGCGGCGGCTTGGAGGAGGGGTCGGCCTCGGTAGGCGTGCCCTGGCCAGACTCGGGTAGCGGCAGTGGCTCGGACTCTCCCGTCTTGGGAGGCGGGCCTTGGCCAGGCTGGCTGGCTGGCTGAGCCTTGACCCGGTCGGGTGTGAACTTTAAAAAATTCACGTGAAAGAAAAAAATCCTAATATAATGTACTAAAAAATTCTAAAAATAGCAGAAATAATTTTCACCCTCCAAACCTAATATTTAGGACAAGGTGGACATTTTTTGGCCTAAAATGCAATTTTCAAAAATGCATATTTTTCTAATTCAAGTAAAATGCAAATAAAATATTAATTTGATTTAAAATTTTCCTCTCCAATATTTCCTCTCTTTTGAAGAAGTCATTTTATCTTCACTCATTTTACTTTTATTATCAGAAATAATTGGAGAGAAAAGTATTAAAATAAAATCGATCCTCTTTTCAAATTTGAGAGAAATTCAAATATGGAAATTTTTGAGATCTCCAACTCTCTCCTTGGGTCCTTGAGTTGCTTAAGATTTCTGGGATCGCAACCAAAATGCAAATAAAATATGATATACATATGATGACCTGTGTATAACATCCAAATTGAAATTTGGGATGTTACAACGCAGCACCAAAGCAGATTTCCAAATAGGAGAATTTGTTATGGTTGCATCAACAATCTCTGGTCTAGACCCACCTTCAATAACTGGTAATATCTGTCGAAAGTCACCTCCTAAGAGAACCATTTTCCCCCCAAATGGAACATCAGCAAGAAAAGGATCATCATGGGACAGAAGGTCACGCAAAGTTTGATCTAAGCACTCAAAGCATCTTCTGCTTGTCATAAGTGCTTCATCCCAGATGATCATAGAGGTATCTCTTATAAGATTAGCCAAGTGCGTGCCTCGTTTGATATCACATAGGGTTGTCTGGTCTATTAAAAGAGGTATTTTAAACCGAGAATGAGCAGTCCTACCACCCGCAAGTAACAAAGCCGCAACACCCGAAGACGCAACAGTCAAAACAATTTTTTTGCCCCCTGAGAAGAGATATTATAGCATTCCACATAAAAGTTTTCCCAGTGCCACCATACCCAAAGACGAAGAAAACACCAAACTTTTCTTGTAAAACCCAGTCAATAATAGTCTGTTAAGCAGCTCGTTGATCAACATTAAGCTTCCCAAGCAAAACTATCGCTTCCTTTAAAAGTTTTTTAGAGTCATACGACAGTTCCTCATAGATCAAACTATTTTCATATAAAGACGTTTCAAAGGTTGTTTTAGGAGGGAGATTGAAGTCGCTTATCTATGCCCCATTTTTAACAAACACATCTGTGAGCTCCTCAAGCAACAGGTCTCTATGTTGGTCAACTGGCATTTCATAATCAAGATCCTGTACTAACCTTTGAATGATCTCCCTTCAACCAAACAAGGATATGAGCATGTGGCAGTTCCCATTTCTAGAACTCAACGCTGTATAGAACTGAAAAGAAAAAAACAATAGCAGGTCAAACAAAACATAGAAACACATATGCGCTAAGCAGAAAATCTCAGACAGCAGACTGTCTGAAAGGGGAAAAGACAGTGCCAGCCTTTATAGGACTGTAGGCACGCCCCGACTTAATCTCATCTAGATATTCATCAAGTTTCATCCTAAAGACCCTAACAACAATGCCAGCCCTATCACGTGGTTTTTGTCCATGTTCTAACAGTAAGGCTTCAGCAATCTCAAGCCACTTTGGATTACATGTAAAAGTAGTAAAAATATCAGGGGCACCATGCACTCGACAGATTGCAAGACCATCTTGGAAGTTCTCCTCAAAGTAACGTTTCCCACCAGTATGACTCGACGGGACAATAGTTTTTTCCCAACAGACCATCCATTCACATAACCCTGGCCAACTGCATCCATAACACCCTGCATATGCTCAAATCAAAGATCATCCTGGTGCCTAAGTATGTACCGAAGTCGCTGCTCATCAATGCAAGCGCGATAGTCAACAACAACTTGTGAAGACAAAGACCCATAACATAAGTAAGGATTTGGCTGTTCCGGCCGATAATGACACACATAACAATAATAGTCCTACATAGTAACTTTACCCCTGGTCTTTTCCCCGGCCAGCAACCCTTTATATGGAACATCAATTTGAAAATCTCTCTCACCATATGGGAACAACAGTGGATACTGCAATGGCATGTAGGCTGGATGCAAATAATTAATTTGCTGCAGCCCTTCAACCCTATCATGTATCATGATATCTCGAGAAGCCGCATCTGAAGTAAAATCACCAACAACCTGGGCTGCCAGCTCATTAGCCATTGGTAGGTTATACTGTGGACCATCACCTTCACCAGGCGCTATGATCCTAATAGCTATACGCTTAGCTGGATGCTCCTCTAACCTCTTTAGCCATCCAAAACTTCTCCAAAGAATTGTTCTGGTCAAGCATATCCTTTAAACCCTCCACAATAGAACGATCTAACTATCCTGAGGAAGTACCATCTACATTGACCGCATTCATCCTATGGTCCACTTCATTAGCAGTGTCATAAATATACATCTCAGTGAATTTAGGTGTCTCATCTTTCGATGGCAAAAGAGAACCAATATGGTGATGGACCTGACCACAAATCTTGTAAAGGTTAGGACCCCGCGTACCCTCTAACGAACGACCAATGGTTGCCCCCATAGATGTAAATGCAAACATGCAATTGTATTGTCGTATCTTAGTCAGGAATTGCTTGGAAACACAATCACCATCATAAGATAACAAGCGATTCAACAAAGCGGGTGGTTCCTTGAAGGGTTTAACAATGAATTTTCCACCTTTACAACAAAGGTTATAAATGATTTTATGTTGCACCCATGAAGAAGATGACTTGACCCTCTCCTCAAACCAAAAAGATGCCTTACAATGGGGGCATTGATACTCGGGAGGACCATGGTAAGACCTGCCCTTATAGGAAGCTACAGAAAATACAATACTCAGAGGCCAGACATCGTATGAAAAGGAGCAAGCACAACTATCAAGAACCTAACAGCCAGTACCTTTGAGATTGTCAACAACCTTGGCAGGAAACCCGGTTCAGTCAGCCGGCAACTCATCTGGTAACCCATCTATAAACCCAAGATCTACACGCGCGTTGCCGTGAGAAACAACACCCGAAACGTACCAACCAAACAAAGTAAAGATGCACCCATGAATGTGCGGACCAGCACATGTAACACCATGGCGACGAAGGGTCCTAAGTAATTTACACCTTTTCCGGTTTCTAGCCGACATGGTAGGAGTGAGAACGGGGAACCAGCCATCCCCTGGGAAACCGACAGAGCCAACACAAATGAACACGTGCATACCAACAAAACATAAATGAACGACCACACAAGACAACATACTCTTTCTCTTACGAACACCCAGAGCACCAACAGCAGGAGCATGTAAAACACGGCGACGACGAGCCATCACCAACAATGAGCACACATGAATACAAGTAATGCATGTTAAGATAAAACAAAAGTAAAGGCAGAAGATGTAAACACAGAGAAATGCCAAAGAGGAGCAACCTAGACAGGATAATTAATTAAAGAAACCTCAATTAATCACAAAGTTGAAGTGTTTATTACAAAGATCCCTAATAGAACACTATAATGACTCTGACACAGCCTACCCATGCTCTCCTAACCAGCCCTTAGAACTCACAACCCGAACTAACCAACTGCGAATACAACAGCTAGAGCTGAACACTCGCATTTACACCAGCGGTGTTGCTCTGTACACATGAATGTACCAAAGGCCAGGTAGACCGAGCAAGCGCACCTGCAAGCACCACAGCCGACTGTGCAACACCTTTATACGCTAGCATGCTCTCATAATTGTAATCCGCGGTAACAAAGCCATAAACCCCCTGTAAAAACCGGACCGCCTGATAACCAGCCTAATCATATAAAGAGGTGCAGCCGTCAAATGAACTGCCCCAGAAAAAATGTGTTTGGCACCATACTACACCATCCCTAATAAGAACATCGATCTCAACCCCTCCAAGTAGAGAACCATTATATGCCACCTCTCGAACATATGAATGGAACGACAATCGACAGTAGGTTGCAACAGCCTCAAACAGAGGCACACAGGAAGAACGCGAGATAAACATGCCTGCAATAATGACACATTAAGGAAAACCGAGAAAATACCGACGCACACCATACAAAGGGACAAACGCATGAGAATTTGTAGTGAAGGACATCAAGAATTAATCTTATAACAAACAACAGGAAATCAATCTGGGTATAGCTTACCGTGCGAAGCAAACAACAACACCACCAGGTTACAGGGATTATCAACACGGCCGGCTCGGAGAAATAACCTCTAGACCGAAACAACCTGCAAAACAGAGAGTAGAAGACAGGCAGACCATCAACAAAGGCAACACCCAAAACAAAGAGGCAACATAACAAACATATATGAAAGTGAACCTAAAAAACAGCTGCAAACACAATCCACTGAACCCAACCAAACACTCTCTTCCCAATCAATGATACGAGCCATACAACCTTTAACAGGCTGAACAAAACGATAATGACCTAAAAACAAGGCAGGACCAAGCCATACTAACCCCAAATCAATGATATGAGCTATGCAATCCTCAACATGGCTAAACATAAACAACAATGAACTAAACAATCCTCAGGTCTCAACATAAAAAACAATGAACTCAAACAAGGCAGGACGAAGTCATATTAACCCAGTCAGACCACACTGACCAACAAAAGACAAAGAAGATGCCATTCTACTCCATTTTTTCAGAAGGCCATTGGACCAATCCGGACACAGAAGGTTAATCCACATGGGATACCATGCAGCAGACAAACCCAAAAGGCACATGCCAACATGAGCCCATGCCTAGACAAACCCAAAAGGCACGGCCAACATGCATCCATGCCTTCCTGAACACAACCCCACAAAGCCATGGGCAAATAAAGGAAAAATCTAGGCCGTAGCAACATCCAAAGAAGCAGTAAAAGACACACACTTGTCACCTATTAGCAGGCAAACAAGAAAAAAGCAAGAACAACTAAAATCCACCCAGAGACAAAGAAATGCGTTTGTTCGCCACAACAACACAAGAATACCCCGATCTGCCATCATGCACACCTACCCTAATGACAGGCATACCACAACGAGCACAAAAACACACGAACACACCCGACCGACAGGCGTACCACAGCGAGCTAACCAGCACGCGCACACAGGCGCACAAGAGTCAACCAAGACACAAAAAAGGCCTAAAAACAAAGATAAAGGAAAAGTGCAATGGACCTGCAGATCCTTGGAGCAAGATGCGAAGACCAGCACGCACACGATGACGAACAGGTTCGTTGACCAAGCAGGAGAAGCTACAAAGAACAGAGCGGCCCTCAGAAACGTCAAAAGCCCATCTCAGCTGAAGCAGACCACATGAATCAGGATAAAAGGAAAATTTACCCGCGGATCGAAGAACGGCGTAGCGGATCCAGGACCATTGAAGATGAGTACAATGGATCTGCAACCAACACACACCCAAGATCCAAAACTGGTCAGCCAGGATCGATCGAACGGAGAAAAGAGGAGAGAACCGAGAGGAAAACCACCTTAACCGGCGTCACCGCGGTGCGACGCCATCGGAGCCTGTCAGTGACCAACCTAGCGACGACTCGCAGACCAGAGCGCATGAGCACGGAGATTTGAGTGAGCACCAAGACGAAACGAAACGATAGGAGGAGAGGAGGAGAAGAGGCAGGCGACAACGCAGGATAAGGGAGACGACCCACCCACCACGCCCCACGCCGCCGAACAGTGTCGGGCCGCTTGAACGAATCATAGACGACCAACTCGACTGGCGGGCCACACGGCGTACCTGGCAACAAACGATGACCGAGCACGTCTACAAGTCAGGGCCCCCCGTGGCTCCCCCTCCCCGACGCGTGAAGCGCCCACTCCTACCCACACCCAAACATGCACCCAGAGAGAGGAGAGCCACCCATGCTAGCACTTCTGGACCCACCTGTAGACGAGATGGGCGAACGGGAGGAGCACCACACCGAACCAGAACTGGAGCCAACCCACGGCCAGGATCATGACACGTCAGCATGGACCCACAGATCGGACGGCCAGTATTCCGATCGATCTGGGAGGGCTCTTATTCCGGCATGAATCAAGAATTGAGATGTGTTAAAAAATAAATAAAAAATATAAAAAATTAATTAATTTAATTAATTAATCATGTTTAAATAACTAATTAAGTTTAATAAGAAAATGCTAATTAACTACTGTGAGTATGACAGGGGGCCCCACCCCCTATTGACCATTTGTTGGTTCTATATCCGGCATATCTCGTAGTAGGGGTCCTAAGCTAGGCGTCTTGGAGCGATAGTAACACGGACACAGGATTTTACCCTGGTTCGGGCTCTCTAAAAGAGATAATACCCTACGTCCTGCTTTTGATTGTATTCATATGGGGTGTTGTACAGAGTACATGTATCTACCACGAGATTGTTCTAATGAATATGAGATGATCTATGGACTAGCCTGGCCCGGTTTATATAATGTAGCAGAGGCCCAGGGTTTAGAAGAGTCCTCGTCTTAGGCGCCAAGTCTTGTGGAATATCCCTTGTATGCGGCATGGGCTGCTCGAACTAGCCCAATAGTGAATCATCATGGGAGTCATCGGCCTGACCCACTCGCCGGGAGACGACGTGGTGAGTACCCCCTAGTCCAGGACACTGTCAGTAGCCCCCTGAACCGGTCTTCAAGTTGGGGACGCTCCTCGATTCTTCCGAGCTGTTCTTCGTCTTCGGTCATCGGTCTTCACAACTGGTTCAACAAATCTTCCTATGTCTGATCTTGAGGATCATCGAGCTAAATTCAAAGAGTTTACATGTCGGGCATCCGAGGAGCCCCTTTAAGTTATCGGCCTTTATTAATGCCTTGTAATTTTTTTACGCCACACCTAGGGTTTGAAGTGTTTACCATGTGACGGCGTACTCTTACGTCCGAGCTCTAATGCTGAACTAAATCCGAGGCGTCTTTTCATAGCCGAGCTCCAACACTATTCGGCATTCAAGGTATCCTAGATTACCCTGGCCTCTAAAAATTTGAATGAGTCCATCCGAGCTTAAATGGCGGAATAGTCTTCTATGGAACGAGCCATTCGAATCCGAGCGTTATGCCGGAAATCTTTTGAGGTATCTCTGATCTTGAACTTTATGCGGGACTGCTTCCGAGCTCCAACACCGAATTGCATCCGAGCTCCAATAATGATCGGCGTCCGAGGTATCATAGATTACCTTGGTCTTTAAAAATGTAGAAGAAATTTATCTGAGCTTAATGCTGGAGATGCCCTCTATAGAGCAAGCCACTTGCGCCCGAGCTTTATGCCGGATTGCTTCCGAGGTGGTGCACCACCCCGACCGTGGGCTAATTTTTCGTGGATATTTTCGATTGGTGCAATTTATTCTCTGCCTAGATATATAGCTAGTAGCCCTCAAGGTGTGTGTCGGTCTAAAACCCGAGATGCACCTGAAGGATGACATAAAACCGCTTATCCCAGTAGCCCCTGAGACTCAGGTCGATTCACAAAATCGGCCTGAGGATCAACTCCTAAATTGGCAGCATACTTTGGAGCACAAAAGCGGTGTGCACAGACCTCGAGACTCAGGTTGGGTGCGGCCGACCAACCTAAGGACCATAATCTCCTCGGAAACTATATTGCACTTAAATTTTCTGCATTGAATTGTCAATGCAGTAGCCCCAGAGACCTGGGTTGGGCAACATGGCCGACCCTAGGATCGTACCTCCTCGGGAACTAGTTGAACTGTCATGTATGTTTTGAAAATACCGAGGTGGAGTTCAGCATGAAAGATGTTGAACTGTAGTGATAGAAAAGTGTTTCACGCCGAACACTTCCACCAAGAGAATGTCCAGGTGAAAGGAAAACATAAAATAGGTGAAAGATGTTATAAGCTCACAAGACCAAAAAACATGCATAAAAAACTTTATGTCTAGATTGAATCAAGCTTTTTTGGTGCCAATACGAAATTGGTCTTCAAATGTTGCTTCCGTCATGCTTTGACATGACACATCCGATCTCTAGACTTCAAGTGGGCCAACCTTCGGCTTCAACCTCCCTATCCGGATGGCGGATGTTTCTCAGGCCAATTTAGCAAACTAAACGCGAGCGGCTTTAGAGAGAAACCAGGCTACCCTGCTACTGTTCATATATTATAAAACGACTCATATTAATTAAAGAGACCCCAAGTGACTTAGGTAAAAGATTTTTATGTATAATGATTGTATGTACCGAAGTACTTATATAATATCTGTGTTCGCCCGAACTTTGAACACGTCTTATCCGACCGTCGGTTTCTCCCTCTTCGGCCAAGGGCCGAAAAGTGTTATCTACTCTGCCTACCAAGAATATCGACGGTGTTTCGCATAACTAGGCAATCAGGCCATGAGGATGTGACAGACAAAGCACGCCCAGGGAACCTATGCTATATTACTTATGTAACGTAAGAAGCATCTTCAAAGAAAATAGTGCCCCAACGGTACCTTTCTTTGGTTGCTCATGATTACTATGAGACTTGTGCAATAGATTGTTGTACGTGTGAGTTTTGTCATGTGCCGACCATAGTTGAAAACAATAAGAGCACTAGCTTTCGGCTTCACCCGTCTGAGGTACGAGTTCGGATGACCCGATCATAACAATTGCAGATGTGGTCCCTTTACTCCCTAGTCGAACAATTGGGAACGTAGGGGTAAGCACAAGAGTCAGGCAACCCAGCTTTGCAGAACACTTAAGTCAACATGATGCATATTTTGGCATAATACACGAGCAAGGAAAGAAGTTGTATAATAATAATCACATGCAAATAGAAAAAGTTTTATAAAGGAAGCCCCCAAGTAAACGGGGTATTTGAATTTGTTTGTAACAACAAAGAAAAGTTTTTCAAAAAAAAGTATAATGCTTGGTCAAACCGAACAAAATTTAAAATTGAAAGTTTTGAGCATGAAAGCGACTTAGCTGGTTAATGTGCTCGGTGTGACGTGGGCCGAGCTTGTAGCGGCTCAAGGTCCCAGCTCCCAAGCCGGTAATGACGTACCCAAGCGAAGAGCTCGGCTTGACGGAGTGATAGCACAATAGTGCCGAAGTGCCGAGGCGAAGCCCCCGGTCCAGCCAAGGAGACAGAGTAGTTCAGCAGTGTGACAGTGAAGCCCCCACGTCAACCGACGTGTCGAAACGGGTTGGCATGGCAGGCGTTAGTTTGATGAAGCGACTACGTGATAATGGCGACATAGGGTATCACACCATGGTGACGGTGGAATTTGGTTGATGGAGGCTAGAGGACGACTCCGTATGCCGAGGTGACTATGCGACACAACAAAAATTGATTATCTGCACACATAAAATAGTGCAAGGCAGAAGTAATCATAATAAAATGTTTCAAAACAAAAAATTAAAAATTCCTCTAATTAAATAATTTGAGTGAAACAAATAATTAAAGGAACACGGCCTGGACACGGGGGTCAGCTCGACGGAGTGGAGGCATCAAAGTGTCATTGCAGATCAGAATTTGCCAAACAATGATGTTGTCGAGCTGCTGACAGAAAACCAGTTCATCGTATAACGGCAACTACAAGGGAAACAAGATTGTAGAGCTGCCACAATGAAAATTCCCAAACCGTAGAAGACATGTTCTGGGATACTGTGTGCCACCGCTTCAAATATGCACAACTGCACATACGCCCTTGAGAAGCCGGTCTAGTTGGAGCTAAGAAGACCATCTCATGGTGACCGTGTTACACAGTCCAAGCCAATTGCATGCGCACATTATATACGGCAAGCCAAAAATAATAACAAACAAAGATAATGATAATATATATATAATCTTCTACTTAATTAATTTAAGTGAAGTAAACAATTAAGAGAATATGGCGTGTTCGCTAATGTTGATATATGTCAGAAATCCGCATGATGACGCCATTGTCAGAAATTCGCATGATGACGATGACGGCACAATGTGATGACCATGAAGCTTGAATTCGCACGGCTGGCCGTGTTGTGGTTGCAGTGTCCACTGAATTATGGATGAAGTTGGCTCGCCAGATCTTGACGGATGGAATCGGACCATCATATGCATCGCGGGTGGTCGAGCGTAAACCAGTCGCGAGAAAATCTCACGAGAAAAATTATGCAAACCGGCAAAAAAATTCTATGTAAAAACTAATACATATACGGGTAATTAGAAAAATAGAACCTGTTGTTTCTATTTGGGTAGCACAGCAGGGAACTCCGTGAGGTGAAATATATGCAGATGAATAGACTAGTATTATCTTGCATGGAGATCAAACTTCGGAAGGAGTGATGACCAATTAGATATGAGTGGAATTCCTCACGTGGATGTTCACTAGTGGTCAGTCTTCAAGGAGTAATAACCATGGTGGCTGGTGCATATGCAGAGCGACCAGGTGCACGTGGGTGCCACCTTGGTCTTCGATCCAGAAAACTGTCTAGGCCGTGATGAGGGCAGCAGGGATCCACGCCGTGTAACTTTGCCGGCCATTGGAGTTCGGAACTGTAGATGTGTTCTGCATGGACTTGTGTACATGTATGCCAATCTCTCTATAATTAGATCGAATTGTCCTTGCCATCGTCTAATGCTGCACACAGATGCTTTCATCTAAATTCCTCTTGATTTGATCTATCACAAATCTATGCACATAAGAGAGCGCAAACTAGTAATAATAATTGAAAAAATGCATAACTAATCTATGCAAATTAAGTGATTGAAGAAATATGGCCTCGCATCGAGATCATCTTGGCCGAGCACGTATGTCGATGTAGGTCGCTGTTCGTGGAACGATGGTGTCAACGTGATGCGGCGTTCGTCAGACCATGATTGCTATGTTATACATCTTGGATCACCTGGGAACGGCGACACCAAGCAGAAAAGCTGCACGCACAAAACAATGCGAGCCAAGAGAAAAATATCTGGGAGGAAATACTAGTTATTTAGTAGAACTAGTTAATGAAACAGCCGCCTGGTGTTTTGCTTGGTAGTAGTCATAACAACCAAAGCAAAAACCCTTTCCAGTAGTCCTAGTGCTTAGTGCCCATGTGAAGTCAAATCCGATCTGACCTTTGTACAGGTTCCTACATAAACACGCAGCTGGCCAAACGTCTTTTACATTGAGATGTGATGCTTGACTGAGGTTTGATCCCATCGGAGCTTGGGGTGCGTGAGGCCATCCCTTGCATGCACCCACCTGGAGGAGCGGCCGATCTGGTGCGCGCACTGTGCCTAGCCGGTCTGTATGAACCATACAAGTTGACTGCCAGATATGATGCGGCCGCCGCTGACGAACATCATGATAATTTGTCCGTGATCTCAATTGTGCCTGCAAACGAAAATTTGCACAGGCTCACAGCAACAACCCTAAAAGAGGCTAATTTAAAGGCACGAATTTAGCTGAAAAGATAACACCTGATTTGGCGTTCGTTGAAGATCCCATCGCACCATGACGATCACCTAGCAGGCTCTCAATGAAAGCACCAATATCGGTTCTATATCCGACATATCTCGTAGTAGGGGTCCTAAGCTAGGCTTCTTGGAGCGATGGTAACACGGACACAAGATTTTACCCAGGTTCGGGCTCTCTCGAAGAGATAATACCCTATGTCCTGATTTTGATTGTATTCATATGGGGTGTAGTACAAAGTACATGTGTCTACCACGAGATTGTTCTAATGAATATTAGATGATCTATTGACTAGTCTGGCCCCGGTTTATATAATGTACCAGAGGCCCAGGGTTTAGAAGAATCCTCGTCTTGGGTGCCAAGTCTTGTGGAATATCCCTTGTATGTGGCATGGGCTGCTCGAACTAGCCCAATAGTGAATCATCATGGGGGTCCTCGGCCCGACCCACTAGTCGGGAGACGACATGGTGAGTACCCCCTAGTCCAAGACACCGTCACCAGTCAAACGCTGACTAGTCAACTGGGACCCCCTGGTCCACCTGTCAGCCACTGTGTACACTGTGATGGGTGCCCCTAGCATTTTAGCATTTATTTTCAGATTAATAATAATTTTAGAGTACTGTTAAAACTTTGAAAATTCGTAGAATATAAACCGTAACTCGAATGAAAAAGTTTTATACATGAAAGTTGCTCAGAAAAATATGACGAATCTGAATATGCCTTCCGTTCATCTGTCACATGCCTCTAGCATAGCGAACATGGAACCGCCCCCCTCCATTTCACCTGTCCGAAAATGCCTAACACCGGGGATACTTTTCCCGGATGTTTTACCCCTTCGCTAGTATCGCCTAGTACCGCGTTAGGTCACCTCTGGCACTGCTTTTTGTATCTCGCATATGTGTTACACTTTTTTATTATATTTATTGTTTCTTCCTCGTCTTCTCTCCGATAGACCCCGAGACCGCTGTCGTTGCCACTGTGATCAACTACATTGACGACAACATTTCTTCCCTTTCAACTGAGTTTCCAGGGAAACCCTTGTCGGCATCCTGGGAACGGGGGTACCCAGACTTTCCTGCATGCGGCCCATGGTGTGGCTCCGGTAGGGCCCAGCTTCAGCAACAGCAACCCGAAGACCCTCGCGAGGGGCCAAGCCTTGCGAGGCGGATGACACCAAAACCTCCCTGGGGGTGGCCTCACTAGGCTGGCTCCCGAGGAGCGGAGATATCTATGCAGAGTATATGTAACACCCCGGATACAACTTTCCATATTCGTAACTCCGACTCTTGCCCTTTCCGGAGATGTGATTTATTATTTCCTTCGTGGTTGGGTTTTGTCAGTTGTTTTGCATTTTGTTTTGTTATGCATCTCATCTCATGGCATCATCTGCATTTCATCCGCATGTTTTTCAAAACTTGCATCCGTTCGAGTTCCGCGGTTCTCTCCGTTGTCCGTTCCGAGTCCGGATACACTTGCACACCCTTGCACCTCCAAATATTATTTTATAAGTGGCATAATAATGTTCTCGGAATGGGTTGCAACTTGTCATGCGGTCTTATTATAGTGTAGACAGGCCGCTGCCAAGTTTCAATCGCATTCGGAGTCCGTTTGATAGCCCTACCGTTAAACTTATAGCGGCACCCTTGCCGGTTTATTCGTCGGACGTTTCGGTCTCCGAAACTGCTGCCGGGCTGCATTTCTCCTCTCTCTCCTATCAGCCCAAGCCTCCTCTTCACAGCTCACCTAAAACCCCCTCTTTTCCTGATCGTCGGATCGCGATCGGAGGCTCCAAAACCCCTCAAAACCCCCCAGACCAAACCCTAGCCCTCTTTCCTATTTAAACCCCCCTCCCCTTCCATTTTGGGCAGCTACCTACCCCTCCTCCTCAAATTCCGCGCGCCCCAACCAGCCTCCACCACCTGCGCCGCCCCCCTCCTCGTTTTCCGGCGCCGACCAGCCTCCCGCCGCCACTTGGCGCCGCCCGGCGGGTAGCCACCACCACGCCGCCGCTGGCAGCCTACCAGGCGTCGCCACGTCGCCCGGCGCCCCCTCCTCCCGAGGCCCGGCCGCCCATCCAGCGGCCAGCAGAGCCGGATCTCGCGCCGCCGCTCCCGCGCGTGAGCCCGCAGCCCCGAGCTCCCTTCCTCGCTTCGTCTGATCGGAAGGAGCCTTCCTCGAGCTCCTCTGCGCCGCTCCCTCGCCCGGCCACGGGCCGCCGCCGGCGACCCCCGGCCGACCCGTCCCTCTGCTCCCCGTCCGGCTTCCTCTCTCTCCTCGACCCGTCTCTCTCTCTCTCGCCACAGGTCGCCATCCCGTCGCCGGAGGTAGCCAGTCGTCGCTCCCCGCCGCCCGGCTCTCGTCTGGCCAGATCCGGCGGGATCGACCGGATCCGCCACTGCGACCCCAGCCGGACCCGATCTGCGGCGCCACCCCGCCTCGCCGCCATCCCTCCATCACGGAAGCCGCCGCAGCCTTTCCCGATGCAGGCGTGCGTCGGGCGCGCAAGAACCAAGACGTCCCGCGTGGGCCTCCCCAGCCTCCTGCGGCGGCTGCCGCGCCAGCCCAGCGCGCCCCTCGGGCCGAAGCCACCCAGGCCCAGCGCCTCTTCCCCCGACCGGCCGAGCCCAACGTGAGCAGCCACCCCAGGCCCATCGCCCCGTCCTGCCAGCTCCTCCACCGAACCGGCCCTTGGCCCAGGGTGAGCTGCCTCCCCCAGCCCCTCTCTGTTGGCCCAGTCCGCCCAGATTCGGCCTGTGTAGTTTTTTTCCCAGATCTGCGATTTATCTTTATCCAGTGCATTTTAGTTTTTGCAGAAAAGTCCCTAGAGTTCATGCTTTTAATAACTCATCAACCGTGCATCGGATTAAAATGGTTTAAACATGTAAATTGCTTAGAATTTCGTGTAGATTAATTATATGCCATTTTCATCCATGTTAAAAATGTTTAAATTGACGTTTGCATTAATTTGCTAATATGCCATGTTAAACTGATTTAATTCATAACTAAATAACCGTAACTCGAATTAAATGTTCTTTATATGTAAATGGGGTGGAAAAATGCCTAGATTAACATGGTCCACTTTATGTTGCTGTTTAACAACTCTAAAATTGTGTTTAGGGCAGATCAGGACCGAATCTAAAACATTGCTCATGAGGATTTTCCGAATTGTTGTTTCTTATTTCGGCCTCATTTAAACTTGCCTAAATAGCTAGTTTAATTATGCTCCACCTCTTGCCATGTTTAACAACATTTAATATTGTTGAGTACCTAACCGAGAGAGAACTAAATAAGTGTTGTGGTGTTCATCAATATGCAACTCGTTGCATATTGAGCTCCACTTAACTTGTGGTGTTGTTTGTGCACATTGCCATGCCATGCATATTTAAACGGACATGCATCATACTTGGTTGTGCATCATGCCATGTTTATGCTTGTGCATTTATCATGTTGTTTGTTCTTTCCGGTGTTGCTTCTCGGTTCCGGTAATGTTGCGATTGTGAGGACTCGTTCGACTACTTCCGTTCGTGTCTTTTCATGGACTCGTTCTTCTTCCTTGCGGATTTCGCAAGATGACCATACCCTCGAAATCACTTCTATCTTTGCTTGCTAGATGCTCGCTCTTTTGCTATGCCTATGCTACGATGCCTACCACTTGCTATATCATGCCACCCACATTGCCATGTCAAGCCCTAACCATCCTTTCCTAGCAAACCGTTGTTTGGCTATGTTACCGCTTTGCTCAGCCCTCTTATAGCGTTGTTAGTTGCGGTGAAGATGAAGTTTGTTCCTTGTTGGAACATGGAGATGTTGTTCCTTGTTGGAACATGTTTACTTGTTGGGATATCACAATATATCTTATTTAATTAATGCATCTATATACTTGGTAAAGGGTGGAAGGCTCGGCCTTATGCAGTGTTTTGTTCCACTCTTGCCGCCCTAGTTTCCGTCATATCGGTGTTATGTTCCCGGATTTTTGCGTCCCTAACGCGGTCGGGTGATTTATGGGACCCCTTGACAGTTCGCTTTGAATAAGACTTTTCCAGCAAGGCCCAACATTGGTTTTACATTTGCCTCACCTAGCCTTTTTCCCTTGGGAGTCGCGCATCTGAGGGTCATCTTTATTTACCCCGGGCGGTGCTTGTCTAGCGTTGGTCCAAACTAGAGCACCGTCTGGGACCATCCCTTGGCAACTTGGGTTACGTCGGTACTGTGACGCTTAGCTTATCCGGTCGTGGCTCGAGGCGAGATCTGTGCGGCTACTATCGAGGTGTCGACGCACGGGAGGTCTTCTGGACTTGTTTTATTGCTGTGAAATGTCTTGTAGCCGGATTACGAGACTGATCGGCCTTCCCGGGAGAAGGTCTATTCCTTCGTTGATCGCGAGAGCTTATCATGGGCTAAGTTGGGACACCCTGCAGGTTTGAACTTTCAAAGCCGTGCCCGCGGTTATGTGGCAGATGGGAATTTGTTAATGTCGGTTGTAGAAAACCCGAAGTTGATCTTAATTAAAATACACCAACCGCGTGTGTAACCGTGATGGTCTCTTCTCGGCGGAGTCCGGGAAGTGAACACGGTGTTGGAGTTATGCTTGACGTAAGTAGTTTCGGGATCACTTCTTGATCATAGTTGTTCGACCGTGCTTTGCCTCCTCTTCTCGCTCTCTTTTGCGTATGTTAGCCACCATATATGCTAGGCGCTTGCTGCAGCTCCACCTCACTACCCTGTCCTACCTTTAAGCTTAAATAGTCTTGATCTCGGGGTGTGAGATTGCTGAGTCCCGTGACTCACAGATACTTCAAAACCAGTTTGCGGTGCCGATGAAACCGTGCGGTGATGGATCCGAGCTCAAGGAGGAGCTCGATGAAGATCTTGTTCTATGTGTTGTTTCGTTTCAGCTTGATCGAGAGTGGAGCCAGTTGGGACGATCGGGATCTGTGTAGCATTTGGGGTAGTCTTCTTTTATTTTGGTTCCGTAGTCGGACCTTGTTTGTATCTGTATGATGTAATGTTTTACTCATGTATTGTGTGAAGTGGCGATTGTAAGCCAACTATGTATCTCTTTTCCTTATGTATTACATGGGTTGTGTGAAGATTACCTCACTTGCGACATTGCTTTCAATGCGGTTATGCCTCTAAGTCGTGCTTCGACACGTGGGAGATATAGCCGCATCGAGGGCGCTAAGTTGGTAATCGAGCCTTCCCGACTTAGGAGCCCCTACTTGATTGTTTGTTGGCGTTGTTGAGTCTAGAATGGAAAATGTTTTGAGTCTTAGGATTATATATATCGAGAGTAGGATTCTTTTTACTCCCAGGTCCTTCGTCGCTCTGGTGAGGTATCCCGACGTGAGTTTTGACTCTTCTCTTCTCAAATTTCACTAAATTTTTTTAGGATCACGTGGGTATCTTGGAATCGTTCGATGGTTTTGTGGCGAGAACATTGTTCTTGGCGCCTCGACATTTAGGGGTTGTGGCGGTGTCCGGGGAGTTGAGCTCCGAGGTGTTGTCGTCACAATTTTATCGTTGCAGTTCTGGAATACCTGAGTTTTGCCGACATCGAAATCTCTTTTGTGCGCTTGTTGGTGAGATAACCCGATAGCCCAATCTTGTGGCGAAAAGGGAGTATTGCCATGACTTGTATAACGGATGTTTTTCAAGGTCGAGGTACACGATTTCCGAGGATTTCTTGGTTATGTGTTGACGGATGGATACAATTGGATCTAGGTATTGTTAGTTTGGGTGATATATTTTGTGTCCCTGTATCCCCAACACCAGATTGCATAACCAGAAAGTTTGGGAGTTTATAGGTGGGAATTCTAGTAGCTTACGTGTTATTCTTTCCGACGGATGTATGATTTGAGATTGGGGTTCAAAGTTTAGTGGTCCGCCCATTCACGGTCGTTTTACGATGGTCGCGAGGCGTCTTAAAGAATCCTTGGCTATGCTGATTCGGGACGTCTTGTTTGTCATTCGTGACGTCCGCTATCGTCGTGTCCGTGTGGGCCCCACCACGAACACTTTGGGCGAAATCTCTATCATGTGTTTGTTCCGCTCATTCTTGAAGCCAATCCTTTGTTTTTGTTTTGTTTTGTGGTATTCGAGTTGCTTCAAGTCAAGTGTTGATTCCATACCTTATTCTAAATGGTGTTCTCATATTTCTATGTGAATACTAATCCTTCTTGATCACCGAGCTTGTCATGTTAATTCTTTTCCAACCGGTGCTTCTCTTCAAGTGAATCCGATCATTCCAACATTCGCAAGATCAATTCTAAGCTTTTTCTCAACGGTGTTCGTTTCATCCGACCCAAGTTGTTTTGATTTCCGCCTCCACCCTTTTTCTTCAAGGACTCAGATTTCTTAATCAAGTATCCATTTTTATTGAGTGAAGTTTCTTCATTCTTTTCCTTTAATGTTCTATCCGGTGATTTCTCATGAAGATGCTCAACAGTTTCAAAGCTCATCATCCTTCATCGTTGTTTCTTCTCCGGCGGACTCAAGTCAAGTTTTCAGTGTTGATCGTATTCTTTTCATCATTTCAAATGTTTTCTCATGTCGGTGCATCTCTTAATCATCCACTTCTCGCTATTCAATTGTTCCGGAGTGTTGAAGATATCTCGGAAGATTCTAGTTTCCATTCTCAATTCACTCAAGTTCTTTTGAGGATGCTATCTCATTCAAGCCATTTAACTCTACCGTGCAATATCTACTTCAAACAATTTTTTCAACGGTGGTTCTTTTGAGTGGGCCCTAACCCACGTGTCTTTTCCGTGATCTTACGACTCTTTTATTTTCCCGGAGCTATTCCCAAATTCTTTGCAAAGTTTGGCGTAAGAATGAATTATCATCGGTCTTGGTTTTCTCCAAGATCTTCCAAATTATTTTCATTGTTGGTTCAACCTTCCTAATTTTCATTCGGAGTGTCTCAACAATTCATGGTGGTGTTTCGTCGTCATTCTCGAATTTTGAAGACCAAGAAGAGTTTCTCTTAAATCTCGCTTCTTTCTCTTCAAGATTCATGGTTCTAGCTTCGTGCCATCCTCATAATTGTTTTGATTGTGAGAATTCTTTTAACCCACCCGAGCATTTCAGAGTCTTTTCAGTTTGATTCTTGAGCCCATCATCTCAGAATTATTCATTCAAGCGTTCAACTCTGGTTTTCCAAATCTCACGGTGCATCGTCAAATATCCTCTAATCAGTTCATGATCTCTTCGTTCTAATGTATCTAAATTTTGTCAAGCATCTTTATTCGTTTTACAATTCTTCCCGGTGAATTGTGCCTTTCTACGTTCATTCTCAATTATTATGGTGGTTTGTTCAAGAGTTCTCTTCCTTCGTTATCATATAGACTCATTTGTTCTTCCCAAATCCCACGGGTGGTTCCATCAATACCTTCTCAAGTTCGCGCCATATCTATCTTAATCCTTTCTACGAGAATAAGTAGTATGCCAAATCCATTGCTTGTCATCAATTTAATTGGTGAAGGATGAGCATAATGTAATTCTTATTCTTGTTTCATGGAGTAAGTTCAATTCCTTATTCCGGAGGTTCATCAAAATTCTTGATTTCAGTTGTTCATCTTTTCTTTTCCTGGAGTTCCAAGCTCTCATCATCACCAAGATCCATCTAAATCACTGCAAGACTTCACCTTGTGTTGTCAACTTCTCTTTCTTTTATCATCCTTTTGTTTACCGGAGTTCATCATGGAGGTTCTACATGGTGCTTCCTCAAGGATTCTTTTCATTCTTCAATTGGTCTTTAAGATTTCTCTCGGAGTTATGATCTGCCAAGCTATACTCAAAAATAAACATGGTGCTCAACACATGTTTTGTTTTGAGGAGCTCAAGTATTCTTCTTCTTGCATTCCGAAGTGCAATTCGTTCTACCTTATCATTTGAGGTGGTGTTATGTCATTCTCGACAATTTGAGTTAGTGTTTCATGATTCACATGTTGTCAAGAATGAGGTATTTTAAATCCATCAATCTCTTCATTGGACTTATCTTGGGATATATTTCACCTAAAGCTTTCCCTAAGGATTGTTGCTAATTATGGTGCTTATTAATGACCCAAGTTCTTCATTTGTCCTCCCGGTGAAATAAGTTTCTCGTCTCCTTGTTGATATCAATCCAATCGTTTGTTTCCGTTGGTGGCAGAAGCTCACCTCATAATGTGGAGATGTTTCCATAAGCCCACTACAAGCTTAATCATTTCGTTGTTGGTTTTCCAACAACTCCGTTCAATTCTTCTTTGCAAGGGTGCTTTTCCAAGTTCATTTGTTGCATAAGTTGTCATTTTCTTCTCCATTCCTTTATTCCAATGACCTATCTTCAATTTTTCTTCCGGAGGCATTGTGATGTTGCACTCTGCGACCCATCATCTTTCTTTTGTCAAGATCATGTTTTTTTCTTGCTTATCCATTTAACCGGAGTGTCATGTTTTCATTCGAGTTCTCTCATCTTATCAAGTTTTGCCTGCTTCCTCAACCGGAGAGCTGTCTGAAATCTTTCTTACCCCTTGTGTTTTTTTCAATAGTTCCGGAGGCAGTATGTTGGTGATTTCATCAAGTATCATCCCATCTTCTCAAGTTCATGTTATATTCCTTCCATGTTCAGTCGGAGTGCTGTCCAAATTATATCAATCTTATTCCTTCTCTATCTAGTTTTAACAGGAGTGGTTTCGAATTCTATCTTGTCCATTAAACTCTTGATTCATGCCTTTTCAACCTTCAAGTTATCGTAATGTTCCTTGTTCCTCTTTTCTAACGGATTGTTTTCAACCTTGTTCATCTTCGTTGTGTTCTTTCTTTCTTTTTGCTCAACCTCTCAAGGTTCTTTGGTTTCACTCGTTTGTCAAAGAAGCAACTTAGTTTTACCTCTTCTCTTCCTCTTCCTTTTCCCCCCGGTGCCATCCTAGATCTCGGGACGAGATCCTCTCGTAGTGGTGGAGTGTTGTAACACCCCGGATACAACTTTCCATATTCGTAACTCCGACTCTTGCCCTTTCCGGAGATGTGATTTATTATTTCCTTCGTGGTTGGGTTTTGTCTGTTGTTTTGCATTTTGTTTTTGTTATGCATCTCATCTCATGGCATCATCTGCATTTCATCCGCATGTTTTTCAAAACTTGCATCCGCTCGAGTTCCGCCGGTTCTCTCCGTTGTCCGTTCCGAGTCCGGATACACTTGCACGCTACCCTGCACCTCCAAATATTATTTTTATAAGTGGCATAATAATGTTCTCGGAATGGGTTGCAACTTGTCATGCGGTCTTATTATAGTGTAGACAGGCCGCCTGCCAAGTTTCGTCGCATTCGGAGTCCGTTTGATAGCCCTACCGTTAAACTTATAGCGGCACCCTTGCCGGTTTATTCGTCGGACGTTTCGGTCTCCGAAACTGCTGCCGGGCTGCATTTCTCCTCTCTCTCCTATCAGCCCAAGCCTCCTCTTCACAGCTCACCTAAAACCCCCTCTTTTCCTGATCGTCGGATCGCGATCGGAGGCTCCAAACCCCTCAAACCCCCCGCACCAAACCCTAGCCCTCTTTCCTATTTAAACCCCCCTCCCCTTCCATTTTGGGCAGCTACCTACCCTCCTCCTCAAATTCCGCGCCCCAACCAGCCTCCACCACTGCGCCGCCTCCTCGTTTTCCGCGCCGACCAGCCTCCGCCGCCACTTGGCGCCGCCCGAAGCAGTAGCCGCCACCACGCCGCCGCTGGCAGCCTACCAGGCGTCGCCACGCCGCCCGGCGCCCCTGCCTCCCAGGCCCGGCTGCCCATCCATGCGCCCAGCAGAGGTTCGGATCTCGCGCCGCCGCTCCCAGCGTGAGCCCGCAGCCCCGAGCTCCCTTCCTCGCTGTCTGGATCGGAAGGAGCCCATTCCCGAGCTCCTCTGCGCCGCTCCCCTCGCCGGCCACCGGAGCCGCCGCCGGCGACCCCAGCCGACCCGTCCCTCTGCTCCCCGTCCGGCTTCCTCCTCTCTCTCCTGACCCGTCTCTCTCTCTCTCGCACAGGTCGCCATCCCGTCGCTGGAGGTAGCAGTCGTCGCTCCCTCGCCGCCCGCCTCGTCTCGCCAGATCCGGCGGGGATCGACCGGATCCGCCACCTGCGACCCCCGCCGGACCCGATCTGCAGCGCCACCCCTGCCTCGCCGCCATCCCTCCATCACCGGAAGCCACGGCAGCCTTCCCGACCGTGCGTGCGTCGCGGCGACCGAATCAAGACGTCCGTCGCGTGGCCTCCCGACCTCCGCGGCCGGCCGCCGCCAGCCCAGCGCGCCCCCTCCGGGCCACCCACCCGCCCAGCGCCTCTTCCCCGGACCGGGCGAGCCCAACGTGAGCAGCCACCCCAGCCCATCGCCTGCCCCGCCAGCTCCTCCACCGAACCGGCCCTTGGCCGGGGTGAGCTGCCTCCCCAGCCCTCTCTGTTGGCCCACCGCCAGATTCGGCCTGTGTAGTTTTTTCCCAGATCTGCGATTTATCTTTATCCAGTGCATTTTAGTTTTTGCAGAAAAGTCCCTAGAGTTCATGCTTTTAATAACTCATCAACCGTGCATCGGATTAAAATGGTTTAAACATGTAAATTGCTTAGAATTTCGTGTAGATTAATTATATGCCATTTTCATCCATGTTAAAAATGTTTAAATTGACGTTTGCATTAATTTGCTAATATGCCATGTTAAACTGATTTAATTCATAACTAAATAACCGTAACTCGGAATTAAATGTTCTTTATATGTAAATGGGGTGGAAAAATGCCTAGATTAACATGGTCCACTTTATGTTGCTGTTTAACAACTCTAAAATTGTGTTTAGGGCAGATCAGGACCGAATCTAAAACATTGCTCATGAGGATTTTCCGGAATTGTTGTTTCTTATTTCCGGCCTCATTTAAACTTGCCTAAATAGCTAGTTTAATTATGCTCCACCTCTTGCCATGTTTAACAACATTTAATATTGTTGAGTACCTAACCGAGAGAGAACTAAATAAGTGTTGTGGTGTTCCGTCAATATGCAACTCGTTGCATATTGAGCTCCACTTAACTTGTGGTGTTGTTTGTGCACATTGCCATGCCATGCATATTTAAACCGGACATGCATCATACTTGGTTGTGCATCATGCCATGTTTATGCTTGTGCATTTATCATGTTGTTTGTTCTTTCCGGTGTTGCTTCTCGGTTCCGGTAATGTTGCGATTGTGAGGATTCGTTCGACTACTTCCGTTCGTGTCTTCTTCATGGACTCGTTCTTCTTCCTTGCGGGATTTCAGGCAAGATGACCATACCCTCGAAATCACTTCTATCTTTGCTTGCTAGATGCTCGCTCTTTTGCTATGCCTATGCTATGATGCCTACCACTTGCTATATCATGCCACCCACATTGCCATGTCAAGCCCCTAACCATCCTTTCCTAGCAAACCGTTGTTTGGCTATGTTACCGCTTTGCTCAGCCCTCTTATAGCGTTGTTAGTTGCGGTGAAGATGAAGTTTGTTCCTTGTTGGAACATGGAGATGTTGTTCCTTGTTGGAACATGTTTACTTGTTGGGATATCACAATATATCTTATTTAATTAATGCATCTATATACTTGGTAAAGGGTGGAAGGCTCGGCCTTATGCCCGGTGTTTTGTTCCACTCTTGCCGCCTAGTTTCCGTCATATCGGTGTTATGTTCCCGGATTTTTGCGTCCCTAACGTGGTCGGGTGATTTATGGGACCCCTTGACAGTTCGCTTTGAATAAGACTTTTCCAAAGAAGGCCCAACATTGGTTTTACATTTGCCTCACCTAGCCTTTTTCCCTTGGGAGTCGCGATCCCGAGGGTCATCTTTATTTTACCCCGGGCGATGCTTGTCTAGCGTTGGTCCAAACTAGAGCACCGTATGGGACCATCCCTTGGCAACTTGGGTTACGCCGGTACTGTGACGCTTAGCTTATCCGGTCGTGGCTCGAGACGAGATACTGCGCGGCTACTATCGTGGTGTCGCACGCCGAGGTCTTGCTTTGGACTTGTTTTATTGCTGTGAAATGTCTTGTAGCCGGATTCCGAGACTGATCGGCCTTCCGGGAGAAGGTCTATTCTTCGTTGATCGCGAGAGCTTATCATGGGCTAAGTTGGGACACCCCGCAGGTTTGAACTTTCAAAGCCGTGCCAGCGGTTATGTGGCGATGGGAATTTGTTAATGTCCGGTTGTAGAAAACCCGAAGTTGATCTTAATTAAAATACACCAACGGCGTGTGTAACTGTGATGGTCTCTTCTCGTGGTCCGGAAGTGAACACGGTGTTGGAGTTATGCTTGACGTAAGTAGTTTCAGGATCACTTCTTGATCATAGTTGTTCGACCGTGCTTTGCCTCCTCTTCTCGCTCTCTTTTGCGTATGTTAGCCACCATATATGCTAGACGCTTGCTGCAGCTCCACCTCACTACCCTGTCCTACCTTTAAGCTTAAATAGTCTTGATCTCATGGTGTGAGATTGCTGAGTCCCGTGACTCACGATACTTCCAAAACCAGTTTGCGGTGCCGATGAAACCGTGCGGTGATGGATCCGAGCTCAAGGAGGAGCTCGATGAAGATCTTGTTCTATGTGTTGTTTCGCTTGAGTTGATCAAGAGTGGAGCCAGTTGGGACGATCGGGATCTGTAGCATTTGGGGTAGTCTTCTTTTATTTTGGTTCCGTAGTCGGACCTTGTTTGTATCTCAGATGATGTAATGTTTTACTCATGTATTGTGTGAAGTGGCGATTGTAAGCCAGCTATGTATCTCTTTTCCCTTATGTATTACATGGGTTGTGTGAAGATTACCTCACTTGCGACATTGCTTTCAATGCGGTTATGCCTCTAAGTCGTGCTTCGACACGTGGGAGATATAGCCGCATCGAGGGCGTTACAGTATACCTCGCGAGGCTCATATGATGTGAGCCATGATGACCAGGGCCAGGCGGGCGCTAGAGGGTGCAGTGTACCAGTTTCTTCTTTGGTGCTAAGGAGGCAAGCGCAAGCGCGGGGTCCCGAGGAATCAAGCAAAGATTTCCATATCTGTGCAACAAGACCAAGACCGCCAGGACGGAGGTCATCGCAGAGCCCACCACAGTGTCACCACCAGAGTCTTTTGCAGGCGAAGACTACTTTTGTCAGGATAGCTTGTACTAGTTGCCCCCCTTCAAATTTGGCCGTTGTGGGATCCCTTCCTACCTACATTTCGGAAGACCAATGCCACTATAAATAGGACTTAGCCACCACCATAGAGGAGAGGGATCGATTCCACCCTGACCATCTCACCAGCTCCTCGAGCTCAAGAACACCTCACCTCCTGAGGTTGTTCGTCCACTGTACTAGTTCATCCTCAGCCCCTCGAGGCAATCCACCACAAAGCTGGAGTAGGGTATTACACCGCAAGGTGGCCCGAACCAGGATAAACTGCTGTGTCTCTTGTCCTCTGGGTTCTTCGAGCTAGGCCATGGAATCATTGCAAAGGTAGACTGTGATGGGAGAGTTCTTTGCACACACCCCAGTAGAAAACGACCAAATGACGTTTCCTTGCGATGCATCTCCAGGGAGCAGGGGAGCGAGCTGCTAGCTGACATTCACGGCGGGGACTGCGGGCATCACTCGTCGTCGTGCACCCTGGTTGGCAAGGCGTTCCGCAGCGGGTTCTACTGGCCCACGACACTGAACGACGCAGCCGAGCTGGTAAGGTCTTGCAAGGCCTACCAGTTCCATGCCAAGCAAATCCACCAGCCAGCCCAAGGCCTCCAGACTATCCGACTCTCGTGGTCATTCGCGGTTTGGGGCCTGGATATCCTGGATCCGTTCCCTCGAGCGCCCGGGGGCTACCGCTACCTCTACGTCGCCATCAACAAGTTCACCAAATGGGCGGAGGTGGAAGTCGTCCGCGCCATCCCAGTTGGGTCCATGGTCAAGTTCGTCGAAGGTCTCGTGAGCCAGTTTGGGTCCCTAACTGCATCATCACCGACAGCGGCTCGCAGTTCATTAGCAATCTCTTCAAGACATATCGTGCTAACCTTGGAACGCAGATTTGCTACGCTTAGGTGGCACACCCCAGGAGCAATGGCCAAGCCGAGAGCGCCAACGCCGAGGTCTTGAGAGGCCTCTAGACTAGGACCTTCAAGAAGAAGCTCGAGGCCAGCAGGGGCTGGCACGACGAGCTCCAGTCCGTGTCGTGATCCATCCGCACCACCGCCACCAAGCCAACAGGCGAGACCCCGTTCTTCCTCATCTATGGAGCAGAAGCGGTTCTCCCTCACGAGGTCAGGCATCGCTCTACGCAGGTCCTGGCGTTTGATGAGACGCATCAGGACACCATGCGGGGGATGGACCTTGTGCTGGGGGAGGAATGCCGCCGTGAAGTCTCGCTCCGAGCGGCAAGGTACCAACAAGCACTGCGACGGTACTGCTGTTGCAGCGTCCGCTCCAGGACGATCGAGGTGCGTGATCTCGTCTTGAGGCGGGTGCTCTCCAGGGAAGGGCTGCATAAGCTCTCACCCATGTGGGAGGGCCCATTTAGGATTGCTCGTGTCTCCATGCCTGGCGCCACGCGCCTGGAGACGCAGGACGGGATCCCCATCCAGAACACCAGGAACATCCAGCACCTCTGAAAGTTCTACCCATGAAGCAAGGCCCAATGCCTGTGAAGGTCTCCACTCGTGACACTCTCACGTAATAATGAGTGGGGTTGTACACGCCCCAGAGTCTCCGGAGTGCCACCCTCGGGCCTCGGGGGCTCCCTCCCACGTCCTAGTGGCAGCACTTAGCTCCACGCTGGTGAGAAGACTAGACTAGGTGCCGGAGGCAGCTGTTCATTTGCTTTCTGTAGTTGGTTTGCCCCCCCTTTTTTAAGTTCTGGCATTGACTTGGTTGAACCCCCTCTTCTCTCTGATTCTTCCAACAATTCTTTGTTTGGCGCCAGGGAGGGCGGCTGTTGCCCGACGCTCTCCCTCATGCGCTCCGTGCAGAGACTCTGAGGCGGGTGTGCGTGTGTCGCCTCCCACAGTCTCAGCAGGCGCCTCGTTTGAGCATGTGATCGGTGCACCCCCCCCCCCCCTTTTTTAAGTCCATGCCCCACGGGTACCATGATGTGGTGCGCTAGGCCATGATCAGCCCATGCTTGAGGCCTCGCGCAAGGAGGGATACTGATTTCCCAACGATTTTTCGTAGCTTCATGATGTCGCCCGAGTCGGCAGCAGGGAAGCCCCACCAGATGCCAGGAGGTGCGCGACCTCACGAGGTGGAAGCTACCCTGGATGCACCAAGCTAAGTTACCCATCTACGCCTACTTAAGCCACCGGTTCCACAACACAACCCAGAAACAATAAACACAACACAAAATAGCATAAGCACTACGGTTCATTACACGCCCTCGCAGGGCCCTGTATTCATTTTTGCAATACAGGAGGAAAGGAAAGGAAGGGACAGGCAAAAGCGGCTCCTACGACGCGGCTGCTCATGAAGGTCAGCCCCTCGGACTCAGCCAGAGCCCTCCTCGCGCTTCACTTGGGCGCGGCGATGGGACGACCCGCCAACGTCCTTGAAGCGGGCATGATCGCGTGGCGACTGGTCATAGACACCGCTGCTGGAGCTTTAGCCGGAGGAGGAGCTGCCGTAGCCGGACGAACTACGGCCGTCGCCAAGGGCGAGTTCACCCTCATCGCCGTCACGGTCGTCGCCAAGGCCGAGCACTTCATCACCATCGTTGTCTTCAGGGCAGCACCCGGCGCGGCGACCGTCTTCCTCGAACACCCTCACGAAGAGGGTCGCGCTGCCGTCGTACTTGAAGTGGAGGGTGCACCGCCTGCTCAGACCGCACGCGCGGGCAAACGTCTGCCAGCCGCGGGCCAGGGCTACGTTGCCCGCGACGGAGACCTCCACCGTGACCCAAGAAGCCTTGCTGCAGTAGCCGTCGGCCTGCAGCCAGAGGCCGCCAGGGCCCGTGGCCGGCAGTGCGCCGACAAAGGAGCACGAAAGCTAAAGCTAGGTGCCGGCCGGGTTCTCTGACAACAAGGTGAACTCCGGCAGCACCTCCGCCGAGTGGAAGCGCGGCCGAGGAGGTCCTGCAACCATGGCGCGCCTCCCCTCGTGGGCAGGACTTCCACGTCTTGGGTGGCTACCGCCGCGCGAAGAGGCGCCACCACGGCTGCCTGGGACGGTGCCGGACCCAGATAAGTTCGTCCACGCCCACGAGGGACCACAACGGGGGTTGCGGCATGCTTGCGGGGGTGACCGCGCCCCCTGTTAGGCGGCGGTGAGCCGGGGCCCTCTTGACGAGCCTTCCCCTTCTCCGCGGCCAAGAGCCTCTTCGTCAGCGCCATGGGTGTTGTAGCAAGACGGTGGGGCGAGGAGGAAGAAGAAGCAGGCGGAATGGAGGAAGAGATGAGCAACGGGGGCTCCGCCCCCCTTCCTCATTTATAGCCAGAAGGAGGCCAACAGCCGGCCTTCATGATTGCAGGTAATGTTGGTTTTCCTCTGCATGTAGGAGGGACTTGTCAAGTCAGGCAGTTATCGAGGCAGCGTGGGGAAGTGGAGACGCCCACGTCCCGTCAGTCGCCACGCGTCGATCAAGGCCGTAGGCTGTTGGTTCCCGCGGCGCTCCACACTTGGCCTTTGGCTTCGCCTCGAAGCCAAGTCCACGCGCGCCTTGGGACCGGGGGCTACTGTCGGTGTCCTGGGAACGGGGGTACCCTTGCCTGCCTACAGCCCTGGGCGTGGCTCCACCAATGGCCTGGTACGGGCCATCTTCATCAGCAACCTCTCAAGACCCTCGCGAGGGGCCAAGTCTCGCGAGGGGGACGACACCAAACCTCCCCTAGGGCAGCCTCACTAGGCTGACTCCCGAGGAGCAGAGATATCAAGGCAAGGGGCACCTCGCGAGGTGCGCGTGACATGAGCCATGACGACCAAGGCCAGGCGGGCACCAATGGGTACAGAGTACCAGTTGCCTCTTTGGTGCTAAAGGGGCAAGCGCAGGCGAGAAGTCCCGAGGCATCATGCAAAGGTTTCCATATCGGTGCAACGAGAACAGGACCAGCAAGACGGCAGGATGGAGGTCACCGCGGAGCCCACGGTGGCGTCACCATCAGAGCCTTTGGCAGGCGAAGACCACCTTTTGTCAGGATAGCTTGTACTAGTTGTCTCCCTTCAAAATTAGCCGTTGTGGGATCCCTTCCCGCCTAACATTTGGGGAGAGGACCCGGGCCTCTATAAATAAGACTAGCCACCACCCTAGCAGGGGACGAATCATTGAGACCATCCTCACACACACACAAGCTCTACGAGCTCAAGAACACCTCTTCTCAGGAGGTTGTTCATCCCTTGTACGTGTTCATCCTCGGCCTGCAGGGCAATCCACTACCACCACACTAGAGTAGGGTATTACACCACAATGGTGGCCCGAACCAGTATAAACCCTCGTGTCTCTTGTTCTTTGGGTTCATCGGGCTAGGCCTTGAGATCATTGCGAGAGGGAGCGAGGGAGATAGAGATCTCCGTGCGCACCATAGTGTTCGAACCTCAAGGGTTTGCCGGAACCCGTAATCCAACACATCAGCCCACCAGTGATGGTGGCTCCACGTCCTCTCGAGCCTCTGGTGCTTTACTTGGCCGCCACGCCCCACTCAGCCAGCGTAGCTCTGGTGGCCGTTCGGGAAGGGCGCCAGGCCAAGGGCCTGCCACACGATGACGCGTGTTCGGTCGAGATAATGCAGCACCAAGACGCAACATCCATTTGAGCAGCCTCTGCCTCAGCACGGGTAGTAGTGTTAGCCCACTGAGGCTTGATGCGGAGCTTGACGGAGTCGTGACGGATCCAGTCAGGGGCAACAAACTCATCATTGGATAGAGCTGCTCCCAAGTCCTCGTGATCAAGAGAAACAGGTAAGGTCCATAGATGGGTACCTTACGGTTGAACACCGCAAACCAGGCTCTACATGATGGCGCTCCTGAGGCTGTAGTTGCCCCAATAGGCGACCGAGCCCCTGACGTCCCCCAGCCTCAGGAGGTCTCGGACTCCACCAACACTTCCGCCCTCGTCGAGCACCCCGTGTACTTCGCAACCACGGTACTGCGTGACACGCGAGCACGCTACCCCATGCCATAGAAGCTTTTGCTCGTGCTCCTCGTTGCCTCGCGCAAGCTGCGCCACTACTTCCAAGGACACCCCATTAAGGTCGTCTCAACTTACCTGCTAGAGAGGGTGCTCCGGAGCCCCAGTGCTGCGGGAAGGGTCGCCGAATGGAACATCGAACTATAGGCATTCCAGCCGGAGTAGGGTCATCAAGGGTGCCGCGCTCGCGATGATACGTCCATTTTGCATCATGCTTTTATATCAATATTTATTGCATTATGGGCTGTTATTACACATTATGTCACAATACTTATGCCTTTTCTCTCTTATTTTACAAGGTTTACATGAAGAGGGACAATGCCGACAGCTGGAATCCTGGGCCGGAAAAGGAGCAAATATTAGAGACCTATTCTGCACAACTCCAAAAGTCCTGAAACTCCACGAAAGTCAGTTTTGGAATATATTAAAAATATTGGGCGAAGAAAGCACCAGAGGGGGCCACCCACTGTCCACGAGGGTGGAGGGCGCGCCCCCTGCCTCGTGGGCCACCTGGAAGCCACCCGATGCCCATCTTCTAGTATAAGGTGTCTTTTGCCCTGGAAAAAATCATAAGGAAGCTTTCGGGACGAAGCGCCGCCATCTCGAGGCGGAACGTTGGCGGAAACAATCTAGGGCTCCGGCGGAGCTATTCTGCCGGGGAAACATCCCTCCGGGAGGGGGAAATCGTCACCATCGTCATCACCATCGATCCTCTCATCGGAAGGGGGTCAATCTCCATCAACATCTTCACCAGCACCATCTCCTCTTCACCAACTCATCTGGAGGGGGTTTACCTTAATTCTTCTTTCGTAGTTGCGAATGCTTGCGAGGGGGGTTAATAATAAGTGGGATGCTTGTCCAAGGAAGGGCAATACCCAAGCACCGGTCCACCCACATATCAAATTATCAAAGTAACGAACGTGAATCATATGAGCATGATGAAAACTAGCTTGACAATAATTCTCATGTGTCCTTAGGAGCGCTTTCCTTTATATAAGAGTTTGTCCAGGCTTGTCCTTTGCTACAAAAAGGATTGGCCACCTTGCTGCACCTTTTTTACTTTTTTTACTTGTTACTCGTTACGAATTACCTTATCACAAAACTGTCTGTTACCGATAATTTCAGTGCTTGTAGAGAATACCTTACTGAAAACTGCTTGTCATTTCCTTCTACTCCTCGTTGGGTTCGACACTCTTACTTATCGAAAGGACTACAATAGATCCCCTATACTTGTGGGTCATCAAGACTCTTTTCTGGTGATGTTGCCGGGGAGTGAAGCGCCTTTGGTAGGTGGAATTTGGTAAGGAAAAATTTATATAGTGTGCTGAAATTTACTCTCACTTGTTACTATGGAAAATAATCCTTTGAGAGGCTTGTTCGGGGTATCTTCACCCCGACCAGTAGAGCAAAGAGTTGCTCCTCAACCTACTGAACCTACTGAAAATGTTTACTTTGAAATTCCTTCGTGTATGATAGAGAAACTGCTAGCTAATCCTATTACAGGAGATGGAACATTACATCCCGATATGCACCTAATCTATGTGGATGAAGTTTGTGGATTATTTAAGCTTGCAGGTATGCCCGAGGATGTTATCAAGAAGAAGGTCTTTCCTTTATCTTTGAAGGTAAAGGCATTGACATGGTTTAGGCTATGTGATGATATTGGATTATGGAACTACAACCGATTGAAATTGGAATTTCTTCAGAAGTTTTATCCTATGCATATGGTTCATCGTGATTGTAATTATGTATATAGTTTTTGGCCTTGCGAAGGAGAAAGTATCGCTCAAGCTTGGGGGATGCTTAAGTCAATGTTATATTCATGCCCCAATCATGAGCTCTCAAGAGAAATTATTATTCAAAAAATTTGTGCTCGGCTTTCTCTCAATAATCGCTCCATGCTCGATACTTCTTGTACTGGTTCTTTTATGATGAAGACTATTGAATTCAGATGGGATTTATTGGAAAGAATTAAACGCAACTCTGGAGATTGGGAACTCGACGAAGGTAAGGAGTCAGGTATAACACCTAAGTCTGATTGTGTTATATCTTTTACGGATACCGATGCTTTTCGTGAATTTAGCACTAAATATGGACTTGACTCTGAGATAGTGGCTTCTTTCTGTGAATCATTTTCTACTCATGTTGATCTCCCTAAGGAGAAGTGGTTTAAATATCATCCTCCCATTGAAGTAAAAGTAGTTGAACCTATTAAAGTTGCATAAAAGACTATCACTTATAATGTTGATCCTATTATTCCTACCGCTTATATTGAGAAACCACCTTTCCCTATTAGAAAAAAGGATCATGCTAAATCTTCAACTGTGGTTCATAAGAGTAATGCTAGAACACCTACACCCTCTGAGCAAATTAAAGTTGAACCTAGTATTGCTATGGTTAAGGATCTCTTGGTCGATAATATTGATGGGCATGTTATTTACTTCTGTGATGAAGCTCCTAGAATTGCTAGACCCGATACTAAAAATAAACATAGACCTATTGTTGGCATGCCTGTTGTTTCTGTTAAAATAGGATATCACTGTTATCATGCCTTATGTGATATGGGTGCTAGTGTCAGTGCAATACCTTATACTTTATATAAAGAAATTATGCATGATATTGCACCTGCTGAGATAGAAGATATTGATGTTACTATTAAGCTTGCCAATAGAGATACTATTTCACCAGTTGGGATTGTTAGAGATGTTGAAGTCTTGTGTGGGAAAATTAAATATCCTACTGATGTTCTTGTTCTTGCTTCCCCACAAGATGACTTTTGTCCCATTATATTTGGTATACCCTTCTTGAATACTATTAATGCTAAGATAGACTGCAAAAAGGATATTGTTACTGTTGGTTTAGGGGATATGTCTCATGATTTTAATTTTGCTAAATTTTGTAGACAACCCCATGATAAAGAATTGCCTAGTAAAGATGAAATTATTTGTCTTTCTTCTATTGTCGTGCCTCCTAATGATCCTCTAGAACAATATTTGCTAGACCATGAAAATGATATGTTTATGAATGAAAGAAGGGAAATAGATGAAGTATTCTTTAAACAGGGACCTATTTTGAAACACAACTTGCCTGTTGAAATTCTAGGGGATCCTCCTCCACCCAAGGGTGATCCCGTGTTTGAGCTTAAACCATTACCTGATACTCTTAAATATGCTTATCTTGATGAAAAGAAGATATATCCTGTTATTATTAGTGCTAACCTTTCAGAGCAGGAAGAAGAGAAATTATTGAAAACTCTGAAGAAGCACCGTGCTGCTATTGGATATACTCTTGATGATCTTAAGGGCATTAGTCCCACTCTATGCCAGCACAAAATAAAATTGGAGAAAGATGCTAAACTGGTTGTTGATCACCAACGACGGTTAAATCCTAAGATGAAAGAAGTGGTAAGAAATGAAATACTAAAGCTTCTGGAGGCAGGTATAATTTATCCTGTTGCTGATAGTTAGTGGGTAAGTCCTGTCCATTGTATCCCTAACAAGGGAGGTATTACTGTTGTTCCTAATGATAAAGACGAATTGATCCCACAAAGAATTGTTACAGGTTATAGAATGGTAATTGATTTCCACAAATTAAATTAAGCTACTAGAAAGGATCATTACCCTTTACCATTTAGTGATCAAATGCTAGAAAGATTATCCAAACATACACATTTTTGCTTTCTAGATGGTTATTCTTGTTTCTCTCAAATACCTGTGTCAAAAGAGGATCAGGAAAAGACCACTTTTACTTGCCCTTTCGGTACCTTTACTTATAGACGTATGCCTTTTGGTTCATGTAATGCACTTGCTACATTTCAAAGATGTATGACTGCTATATTCTCTTACTTTTGTGAAAAGATTGTTGAGGTTTTCATGGATGATTTCTCCGTGTATGGAACTTCCTTTGATGATTGCTTAAGCAACCTTGATCGAGTTTTGCAGAGATGTGAAGAAACTAATCTTGTCTTGAATTGGGAGAAGTGCCACTTTATGTTTAATGAAGGTATTTTCTTGGGGCATAAAATTTCTGAAAGAGGTATTGAAGTTGATAAAGCTAAAGTTGATGCTATTGAAAAGATGTCATGTCCTAAGGACATTAAAGGTATAAGAAGTTTCCTTGGTCATGCCGGTTTTTATAGGAGGTTCATTAGGGACTTCTCAAAAATTTCTAGGCCTCTGACTAATCTCTTACAAAAAGATGTTCCTTTTGTCTTTCATGATGATTGTGTAGAAGCATTTGAAATACTAAAGAAAGCCTTGATTTCTACACCTATTATTCAGCCACCTGATTGGAATTTATCCTTTAAAATTATGTCTGATGCTAGTGATTATGCTGTAGGTGCTGTTCTAGGACAAAGAGTTGATAAGAAATTAAATGTTATCCAATATGCTAGAAAAACTCTAGACAGTGCCCAGAGAAATTATGCTACTACTGAAAAAGAACTTTTAGCAGTTGTATTTGCTTGTGATAAGTTCAAACCTTATATTGTTGATTCTAAAGTAATTGTTCACACTGATCATGCTGCTATTAAATACCTTATGGAAAAGAAAGATGCTAAACCTAGACTTATTATATGGGTTATCTTGCTACAAGAATTTGATTTGCATATTATTGATAGGAAGGGAGCTGAGAACCCCTGTTGCAGACAACTTGTCTAGGTTAGAAAATGTTCTTGATGACCCACTCCCTATTGATGATCGTTTTTCCTGATGAACAACTAGCTGTCATAAATGCTTCTCGTACTGCTCCATGGTATGCTGATTATGCTAATTACATTGTTGCTAAATCTATACCACCTAGTTTCACATGCCAACAAAAGAAAAAGTTTTTCTATGATTTGAGACATTACTTATGGGATGACCCACACCTTTATAAAGAAGGAGTAGATGGTGTTATTAGACGTTGTGTACCTGAGCATGAACAGGAACAAATCCAACTCAAGTGTCACTCCGAGGCTTATGGAGGACACCACACTGGAGATAGAACTACACATAAGGTATTGCAATCCGGTTTTTATTGGCCTACTCTTTTCAAAGATGCCCGTAAGTTTGTCTTGTCTTGTGATGAATGTCAAAGAATTGGTAATATTAGTAGACGTCAAGAAATGCCTATGAACTATTCACTTGTTATTGCACCATTTGATGTTTGGGGCTTTGATTATATGGGACCGTTTCCTTCCTCTAATGGGTATACACATATTTTAGTTGTTGTTGATTACGTTACTAAGTGGGTAGAAGCTATTCCAACTAGTAGTGTTGATCATAACACCTCTATTAAGATGCTTAAAGAAGTTACTTTTCTGAGGTTTGGAGTCCCTAGATACTTAATGACTGATGGTGGTTCACATTTTATTCATGGTGCTTTCCGTAAAATGCTTGCTAAGTATGATGTTAATCATAGAGTTGCATCTCCATACCACCCACAGTCTAGTGGTCAAGTAGAACTGAGTAATAAAGAGATTAAATTAATTTTGCAAAAGACTATTAATAGATCTAGAAAGAATTGGTCCAAGAAACTTGATGATGCATTATGGGCCTATAGAACTGCATATAAAAATCCTATGGGTATGTCTCCGTATAAAATGGTTTATGGAAAAGCATGTCACTTACCTCTCGAACTAGAACATAAGGCATATTGGGCCATTAAAGAGCTCAATTATGATTTTAGACTTGCCAGTGAGAAGAGACTATTTGACACTAGCTCACTTGATGAGTGGAGAGCCCAGGCCTATGAGAATGCAAAACTGTTTAAAGAAAAAGTTAAAAGATGGCATGACAAAATGATATAAAAGTGTGAGTTTAATGTAGGTGATTATGTTCTGTTATACAGCTCTCTTTAAGATTTTTTTTGTAGGAAAACTCCTCTGTTAATGGGAAGGTCCTTACGTTATCGAGGAGGTCTATCGTTCTTGTGCCATAAAAATCAACAACTTTGAAGGCACAAATCCGAAGGTGGTGAATGGTCTAAGAATCAAACATTATATCTCAGGTAATCCCATAAATATTGAAACCAATGTTATTGACACCGTAACCCCGGAGGAGTACATAAGGGACACTTTCCAGAATGTTTCAGACACCGAAAAGGAATAGGTATGTGGTATGGTATGTAAACCGACTCCAAAACAGTTCTAACATCAATTTTTCTCCATTTTTGAATACTTAAGAAAATAGGAAAATAAGAGGTAGTCCGGAAAGGACACGAGGCATCCACGAGGGTGGAGGGCGCGCCCTACCCCCCTGGGCGCGCCCCCTGCCTCGTGGGCACCTCGTGTGCCCTCCGGACTCCATTTTCTTGCACGATGTTTCTTTTGGTCGGTAAAAATTCATTATATAATCTCCCAAAGGTTTTGACCACCGTACCACGACAAAATCCTTTGTTTTTGTTTTGAGTTGTTTCTGTCGCAGTTAGAGCAATATGTCGTCCTAGGATTCGGAGGGAGAAAGCTATGTGGCTGATTACCTTGCAGACCCTAAGGTCTACGGGGACTTGGAGCATTGTGGTTGGACCACGGAGGAAAAAGAAGACTATGATCCTAGGGGAAAGGAGGAGACGAGCTCAGATGAAGATGAAGTCCCATTACCTCAACCTGGGGACATGCATGTGGAGCTCAAAAAGTCAAGCCTCCATGATAGAGCAAAGAAACCTAAGATCGAGTTTATCCCTTTTCGCCTCTTGCAGGAGAACAAACATGAACTATGCAAAAAGATATTAAGCCTTGAGCAGGAGATCGATGACCTTAGGGAGCAAAATTCTATCCTCAAGCGCAAATTAAGGAAGAAGCCTACGTCATCAACAACTCCGTCATCACCACCTCCGAAGAAAGAGACATAAACACAAGGGTATGGGCACTCCCCTTGGCAACTGCCAAGCTTGGGGGAGGTGCCCTGGTATCGTATCACCATCACACTTCTATCTTTACCATTTTTCTTAGTTCGATCCTTCTAGTTATGTCTTGATCTAGTAGAATAAATTTTAGTATGATCTAGCTTTGAGTTTTTGTGTTGATCCTTATCTATGTAATCGACTCCTTGAGCTATATATAATAAAGATTAGTCTTGAGTCGAGGGCTTGGTTATCTTGCTATGATCTTGAGGGAAAAAAAGAAAAAAAGAAAGAATAAAAAGAAATAAAGAGATCATATTGATCTTATGGAGAGTAATGACTTCACATATAAAGAGTATGATGAATAAAAGTTGTTGGGAGTTGAAAAATATAGTTTTGGTCATCATTGTAATTAATCGGAAGTAATAAAGAAAGAGAGGTTTTCACATATAAATATACTATCTCGGACATCTTTTATGATTGTGAGCACTCATTAAAATATGACATGCTAAAAAGTTGATGTTGGACAAGGAAGACAACGTAATGGGTTATGTTTTCTTATATCCAAAATAAATTATATTATCATGGATCATCCAACATGTTGAGCTTGCCTTTCCCCCTCATGCTAGCCAAATTCTTTGCACCAAGTAGAGATACTACTTGTGCTTCCAAATATCCTTAAACCCAGTTTTTCCATGAGAGTCCACCATATCTACCTATGGATTGAGTAAGATCCTTCAAGTAAGTTGTCATTGTTGCAAGCAATAAAAATTGCTATCTAAATATGTATGATCTATTAGTGTGGAGAAACAAGCTTTATACAAGATTGTGACATGGAAGAAATAAAAGCGATAGACTGCATAATAAAGGTCCCTATCACAAGTGGCAATACAAAGTGATGTTCTTTTGCATTAAGATTTTGTGCATCCAACCATAAAAGGACATGCCAACCTCTGCTTCCCTCTGCGAAGGGCCTATCTTTTATTTTTGTCTTATACCTTATACAAGAGTCATGGTGATCTTCACCTTTCCTTTTTACACTTTATCCTTTGGCAAGCACTATGTGTTGGAAAGATCCTTATATATATATATATATCCAATTGGATGTGGGTTTTCATAAAGCATTATTGTCCCACCGAGATTGCAATGTAAACTCTCTGTTTCCCTTTTGTAACATTTCGGTCTCACCGAAATGAGCGAATCGGTCCCACCGAGTTTACCTGACCAACTCTCTGGTTAGCTTATTACCAAAATTGGTCTCACCAAGTTTGTGTAATCGGTCTCACCGAGATTACGTTATGCCCTAACCCTAACCATATCGGTCCTACCGAGTTGCATGTCGGTCCCACCGAAAATCCTAACAGTCACTAGGTTTGCTGAATCGGTCTGACCGAGTTTATAAATTCGGTCCCACCGAGTTTGGCAAGTTGTGTGTAACGGTAGATTTTGTGTGGAGGCTATAAATACCCCTCCACCTCCTCTTCATTCATGGAGAGAGCCATCAGAATGAACCTACACTTCCAACTTACATTTTCTGAGAGAGAACCACCTACACTTGTGTTGAGGCCAAGATATTCCATTCCTACCATATGAATCTTGATCTCTAGCCTTCCCCAAGTTGCTTTCCACTCAAATTCTCTTTCCACCAAATCCAAATCCTATGAGAGAGAGTTGAGTGTTGGGGAGACTATCATTTGAAGCACAAGAGCAAGGAGTTCATCATCAACACACCATTTGTTACTTCTTGGAGATTGGTGTCTCCTAGATTGGCTAGGTGTCACTTGGGAGCCTCCGACAAGATTGTGGAGTTGAACCAAGGAGTTTGTAAGGGCAAGGAGATCGCCTACTTCATGAAGATCTACCGCTAGTGAGGCAAGTCCTTCGTGGGCGATGGCCATGATGGGATAGACAAGGTTGCTTCTTCGTGGACCCTTCATTGGTGGAGCCCTCCGTGGACTCGCGCAACCGTTACCCTTCATGGGTTGAGGTCTCCATCAATGTGGATGTACGATAGCACCACCTATAGGAACCACGACAAAAACATCCGTGTCTCCTATTGTGTTTGAATCCTCCAAACCCTTCCCTTTACATTCTTGCAAGTTGCATGCTTTACTTTCCGCTGCTCATATACTCTTTGCATGCTTGCTTGAATTGTGTTAAGATTGCTTGACTTGTCCAAAGTTGCTAAAATCTTCCAAGAACTAAAATTGGGAAAAGGTTAGGTTTTTATTTGGTCAAGTAGTCTAATCACCCCCCCTCTAGACATACTTTCGATCCTACAAGTGGTATCAGAGCTTTGGTCTCCATTTGCTTGATTTCCATAGCTTTTGGTAGTCATAGCCTTGGTTTCACAACCTAGGAGAGTATGGCATCTAGCGAGGGAAATTACCACCGTAGAGGTCCTTACTTTGATGGTACTAATTTTGCTAGTTGGAAGCATAAGATGAAAATGCATATTCTTGGACATAACCCCACCGTTTGGGCTATTGTGTGTATTGGCTTGCAAGGTGAATTCTTTGATGGGAGAGAACCGAACCGTGAAGCTACCGCGAAAGAGTTGAAGATGCTGCAATACAATGCTCAATCTTGTGATATCCTCTTCAACGGATTGTGCCCCGAAGAATTCAACAAAATCAGCCGTCTTGAGAATGCAAAATAAATTTGGGATACTTTGATTGATATGCACGAAGGTACTGACTCCGTCAAGGAATCCAAGTTGGATGTGCTTCAAAGTCAGCTTGACAAGTTCAAAATGAAGGATGGTGAAGGTGTCGCTGAAATGTACTCTAGGCTTGCTCTTATCACAAATGAGATCGCCGGCTTAGGAAGTGAAGAGATGACCGACAAATTCATCATCAAAAAGATCTTAAGAGATTTGGACGGAAAATATGATACCGTATGCACATTGATCCAAATGATGCCCAATTACAAAGATCTCAAGCCAATGGAAGTCATTGGAAGAATTCTTGCTCATGAGATGTCACTCAAGGATAAGGAGGAGCTCCATAACAAGTCAAGTGGTGCTTACAAAGCCTCATGTGAAGCTCCCACATCATCAAGTGAGAAACAAACCTTAAATGAAGAATTGAGCCTAATTGTGAAGAACTTCAACAAGTTCTACAAGAATAGATGCAAAGAAAGAAGTTCCAAGTCAAGGTCCTACAATGACAAAAGATCTTCTAGTCGAGAGCGAAATTGCTACAATTGTGGAAGACCCGGACACTATTCCAATGAGTGTACGACACCCTACAAGAGAAGAGAAGATTCTCCAAAAAGAAGAAGTAGAAGATAAGAATCACCATCAAGAGAGAGATGGAGTACAGATGGTCGTTACGAATGAAGAACATCCCAGAGAAGCAAGGATTTGGAAAGGAAGGACAAGTCATCAAAGAGCTACACAAAACGAATACATCAAGCTCATGTTGGTGAATGGGTATCCGGCTCCGACTCCGACAATCACTCCGAGAGAAGCTATCACTCCGACTCCGAATATACTCAAGATGAAGGTGTTGCCGGTCTAGCACTTGTGTAAACTAACTCCTATGACATATTTGATTCACCAAATGAAGGACTTGGAAGATGCTTCATGGCTAAAGGCCCAAAGGTATCACACCCCGAGTATGTAGATTTCAATAGTGATGAAGATGACTTGTTAGGTGATGATGATTTACTTGTTGACAACTCTAGTGATGGATACTATGATGAAATGTCAATTAATCATGATGAAACGAACGACAATGATAAGGAGAAGATTGAGTCTCTAACTAAAGAACTAAACACTCTTAGGTTAGCTCATGAAACTATCTTAGGAGATCATCGAGAACTTTTAAGGACTCATGCCAAATTACGTTTTGAGAAGCTCAATCTTGAGCAAGAGCATGAGTTCTTAAAGGCAATCAATGATGATCTTCGCAAGAAAAGTTCTTCTTACATTGCCAAGCGGTTACTCTTATCCACTTACATGCCTCAAGTCAAGTCTAGTAACAAGAACAAGAAAGATTCTTCCTCTAGTAGTAACAATAATCATGCTAAATCCAATGTTGTTGCTTCTAGTAGTTCTCTTGATTGCACTAATGATTCTCTTAGCCAAGTTACACTTGAGCAAGAAAATAGCTTATTGAAGGGAATTATAGAGAAAGGTGTTTACAAGAGCCTTGCCGGGAGTAAGCAATTAGAGGAAATTGTACGCAAGCAAGGAAGGCACCGGAAGAACCAAGGTGTTGGTTTTGAATGAAAGTTCAATGCCAATGGAGTTGTGTGGGAAGAAGATCAATACCCCAAGACGAAGTTTGTTCCTCAACAAGAGAAGTATGATCCTACTTCCTTCAAAGGGACACAAGCTCAAGATGATCTTCCACCACAAGACCACAAGCAAAAAGGCAAGGATAAGCTTCAAGAGGAAATTGATGCATTTGAAGAAGCACCTAAGGCCTTGGTCAAGTGGGTTCCCAAGACTACATCAAGTTCTACTTCATCAAGTACAACTACAACTCCGAGGATTCCCATCAAGATGGTGTGGATCCAGAAGAAGAAGAACTAGAGAGTTCTTGAGGGTGACTCCGCCAACATACTTCACTCTTATCATTTTGGCAAGAACAAGTGCAAACAACTTCCACATCTTGCACTAGTTCAAGGAGTCACAAACCCTCTTGTTGGTAAGACAAGGGACAAGGTAACCTAATGCTTTCATAGACATCATCTTGTGTGTGCATCACTCTATGTCTATGGATATCCTTGTTTGTTCCTTGTGGGACTAACCCGTCTAGGTATTGAAAGTGCAACTCACTCCAAAGGATTGTTCCAAATGATCTACATCAACATTGAGCATCCACATCTTCAACACCTACATGAAGTCATAATCGACAAAACCCAAGGTTAGTTCATCCCTCTTAGGGGGGATCTCACATCTATGGGGAGCTTTACTCTAAGAATTGAGCTAAAGCAACTCTAATGGTGTGAACACAACAATGATTTATGTAAAAGTGGTAACCCCATTTGAGCTTAAACGATGAGTATGACCTATGATCAAATGTTCTCATTTGACTCCTAAGTCAATATACTCATATATAGATGACCTAGTCATCGCCAATTGCTTGATAGATGCTAGAGTGATTGTGCAAGCTTTGCCACATATTTCATTTGGCATTTTATTGTGTGAGCATGTTGGTTGCATAATTTACTCATTCGAGGACATCCACTTGTCGTTTTGATTGTTTGATTCCTTTTCTTTTGCCAAGTGGTTGGACAAGAATGCCTAAGAACCTTCTCTAGCTATCTATTCTTTTCTTGTCTCAAACTCTATTCATGCTACATCACAAACTTTGATCAAGTCAGATTTGAACCACTCTGTGTGAGGAGCACTCGGAGTCCCCGATTCGTTGTAGACTTAAACTTCCAAAACTTCTTTGTGTGTTTCGGTCTGACCGATTCATCCATTTCGGTGACACCGAGATCACTAAGTCGATCTAGGTTTTCAATCTCGGTGCAACCGATTTGAACTTTTCGGTCACACCGAGTTGCAGTAACTGCTTGCAGTTATGCATCTCGGTGCCACCGAGTTGTTCCACTCGGTCACACCGACAGGGTCAGGCTATATATATCCCCGGGCCAAAATTTGGAAAATTTTCCGAACCCCTTCGCCCGCGCTCAGCCTGCTCTGCCTCCCTGGGTCTCCGGATCGTCCTCCTCATCGCCAGCTGCCTCCCACCACTGGTCTCCGCCGCCATCAACGGAGATCGTCTCCACCGTTGCTGCCGTAGCAAGTCCATCGTCGCACCTAGGGTATGGACTTGATCTTTGTGCTATTATCACTCCAATTCCTAGCACATTGTTTTGCCATGAATCTTAACACGATTGAGATCACTCTATCCAACGAAATCACTCCGTAGTTTAGATATGGATTGAAAATTTAGGGTTAGGTTTCCGCCGAAACCATCTTGGACCAACCGAGTTGTTGAAATCGGTTCCACCGATTTGGTTAAGGCCATTGCACATGTGATTCTCGGTCTGACCGGGAATTGCAAATCTGTGTGACCGATTCAAGTCTTTGTGAAACCCTAGCAGTCTCGGTGCCACCAAACTGTGACTCGTTCTGAACGAGTTCACCAGTTTAGGTTCCAAAAGCTACTTCGGTATCACCGAGATTTCAAATCGGTAGATCCGGAATGCTTTATGTGGAAAACTAAAACTAAGTTTTTGACTCATTCTTTTGCAAAAACCTCTGTACTTTGTGATGCTCATCCATTATATCTCATCTATATCTATTCATAGAGACAGCTGTCAGTGTTTGCATCATGTCAAATCAGAGTGACAATCAGAACAAGTCCGAGGAGCAAGTTCAAATGAGTGAGGGCACTAGTCCCTCTAGCAGCTATGATGAAGGCAGCAGGAGCACTCCAAGCAACTTGCCAAAGGCAGCCACAAGGGCCAGGAAGAAGAGAACTTCTGATTCTGAGGATGAGGACTATGTGGCTGATGAGGAAGAAGCCACCTCAAAGAAGAAAGTTCTGAAAAAGGAATATGGCACAGCTGCTGCAACTAAGCCAGGAATGAAGACAAAGGTTCCTGCCAAGAGAGTTTCTATGTCAAAGGCCAGAACATCTACTCAAGAAACTTTGGAACCTGCACCCAAAGAACATGTTGTGGCAGAGAAGAAGAGGAAAGAGAGGGTCAAGAAGACCACTGTCAGAGTAATTGGGAAGCCCTCAATGATGGAAGAGGAAGAGGAAGAGGTTGCTGCACCAGCACCTAAAGCCCAGAAGCTCATGGGAGATGCTATAAGGTCATGGGCTGCTCCATCTAAGCCCAAAGAAGCTCCCAAAGAAGCTGCTCCAAAACCCAAAACTGCACCCAAGAGGAGTACCAGAAACATCGCAGCTACAGAGAAGAACAAGGCCCCAGTGCCTGAAGTTGTTATAGAAGAAGATGACGAGTCACATGTCTTGAGGAAGTTGAAGCCCAAAATTCCAGATCACAATGATGCTCATCCAGTAGCTGAGAACGTGAAGATCAGGAAGGACTCAGGATTGAGACTATGGAGAGAGTCTGATCCATATGCTACCAGGAGAAGGACTGCTGTGGACTATAGATTTCACACCAAGGAACATCAGGACTTCTATGAGACAATTCTGCTTGACAAGAAGCCCATAGTGTGTGACATGACATGGGTTGACTGGGAGTACATCAAGGAAAATGAAGAACACTATCCTGGAGTCTATGATAGTTTCAAGGCTTGTGGAGTTGATAAGTTTGTGGCTCAGAAGCTCACAAAGTGGAATGATGAGCTTATTATGCAGTTCTACTCCACAGCTCATTTCTACACAGATGGAAGAATTGTCTGGATGTCTGAAGGTACTAGGTACCAGTCAACAGTTGAAGAATGGGCTCAGTTGATCCATGCCCCAGAAGAACAAGAATATGACTTGGATGTCTATGCCAAGAAGAAGAAGGATCACAACTCCATGGCTAGCATGTACAAGGAGATTCCTGATGCAAATCTTGAGACTCACCAATTTGGTTCAAGAAACACTTGCTGTCGAGCCCTGCCTACAATCAAGCTGGATCCTCAGCACACTCTATTGCCAAAGTCGGAGATCACAGAATGATCAGAGGACATTCCATCAACTTGCTGCACATATTTGATGTCCCATAGAAGTTCAAAGTCATGAGCCTAATTGTGGAAACCATTAAGAGAACAGCTGCAGATCAGAAGAGAAGTTGTGGGTATGCCCCACAGATCCAGGAGCTGATCAACTCCAAGAGGGCACTGGCACATACCTCTTGGACAAGGAACATATCCCCATCTACCCAGACTTTGAGGACAACACTGTGGTCATGGATGAAGATGAACCATCTTCTGTGCAAGCACAAGCAAAGAGAGAGAAGGCAAGGACTGAAAAGGCTGCAAAGATGCCAACCATGGATGAGGCATCTCAGTATCTTCTGAAGAGCAAGAAAGATCAGCTTGGCTAATTGATTACCTCCACTCTAAGGATTGAGAAGGGATTGGCCACCCTGACTCAAAACCAGGAGAGCTTGGAGAGGATCATGGAGCAGAAGTTCTATGATTTAGATGTGAAGGTTGCTGAGATACAGTCTGTTGTTGAGCAACTTCAGGATGAAGTGCAGGAGAAGAAGGCAAGACTACCACTGATGCTTTTGCTAGAGTGCCCAGAGGACAGAGGTCTGCTACTATGCCAGTTACAGACACCAGAGCAACTACATCTGCACTAGCTACAGCTTTAGTGCCACCAGCTCCAGCACCCACTCCACCAGCTCCAGCTACTTCAACGGATGCCTTCGTCCTTGGAGTTCTATCTACACCACCACCTGAAGACCAAGCCTGAGAGTCGATCTAGCACTATGCATTTTTTATGAACTTTTTGGTAACTTGTTGCCAAAGGGGGAGAAAATGTATAGATCATAGGCTTCGAGAGAGAGTGTTGCTCTTTATTCCTCTCTTGTTTTTGGTGGTTGAACTTTGTTATTTGCTTGTTTGAGATACTTTATGCTTTTGTGCGATACTTGGATGATCATGTGTTTGATCATATGCTACCTTAATGCTTGTTGGATGACATTATCCTTTTATATCCCCATATGATCATTCACTTTGCTTGGTGATGAGTGCATGTATTTAATTATTATCATTTTGAGCGCTCCACCAAGATGTATGTGACATGGAAGAGTAACCCATGATCCTAACTCATTGTGCATTTGCAGTCCAAAGCAAATCTTAATCTATGCACAAATTTAGGGGGAGCTCTTGCTTTTCACATACTTCTCAAAGCGACAATGTTTTTTTTACTCTTATTATCATTTGTCGAAGCTTTGATCTATATGTTGTCATCAATTACCAAAAAGGGGGAGATTGAAAGTGCAACTATCCCTAGGTGGTTTTGGTAATTCCTAACAACATATAGCTCATTGAGCTAATGCTATTTCAAAATTAATATTTCAAGAAAGCTCAATGATTGGCATGGCATGGATGAGAAAAGTGGACCCCTCAAAATGCTAAGGACAAAAGGATTGGCTCAAGCTCAAAGCTCAAGACTCTACATTTTCTATTTTAGTGATCCAAGATCACATTGAGTCTATAGGAAAAGCCAATACTATCAAGGAGGGATGAGGTGTTGCTTAATGAGGCTCTTGCTCAAAATGCTTAGTGATATGCTCCAAAGCCCTCAACTACTTTCCCACATCCACATATGACCTAAACCAAAAGTCAAACTCGGCCCCACCGATTCTTTCTATCGGCGCCACCGAGTTCAGATGTCATAGTCACTGCCACAAACCCTAGGCAAATCGGTCTCACCGATAGGGATCTCGGTCTCACCGAGATGGGATTGTAATCTCTCTGTTTCCCTTCGTAACATTTCGGTCCCACCGAGATGAGCGATCGGTCCCACCGAGATTGCAATGTAAACTCTTTGTTTCCCTTTTGTAACATTTCGGTCTCACCGAAGTGAGCGAATCGGTCCCACCGAGTTTACCTGACCAACTCTCTGGTTAGCTTATTACCAAAATCGGTCTCACCGAGTTTGTGTAATAGGTCTCACCGAGATTAGTTATGCCCTAACCCTAACCATATCGGTCCTACCGAGTTGCATGTCGGTCCCTGTCGGTGTCAAAACCGGCGGATCTCAGGTAGGGGGTCCCGAACTCTGTGTCTAGGCGGATGGTAATAGGAGACAAGGGACACGATGTTTTTACCCAGGTTCGGGCCCTCTCGATGGAGGTAAAACCCTACTCCTGCTTGATTAATATTGATGATATGGGTAGTACAAGAGTAGATCTACCACGAGATCAGAGAGGCTAAACCCTAGAAGCTAGCCTATGGTATGATTGTTGTTCGTCCCCACGGACTAAAACCCTCCGGTTTATATAGGCACCAAGAGGGTTAGGGTTACAGTAGTCGGTTACAATGGTAGGAGATCTACATATCCGTACGCCAAGCTTGCCTTCCACGCCAAGGAAAGTCCCATCCGGACACGGGACGAAGTCTTCAATCTTGTATCTTCATAGTCCAGGAGTCCGGCCAAAGGTTATAGTCCGGCTATCCGGACATCCCCTAATCCAGGACTCCCTCAGTAGCCCCTGAACCAGGCTTCAATGCGGACAAGTCCGGCGCGCATGTTGTCTTCGGCATTGCAAGGCGGATTCGTCCTCCGAATACCTCATAGAAGATTTTGAACACAAGGATAGTGTCCAGCTCTGCAAAATAAGTTCCACATACCACCGTAGAGAGAATAACATTTACACAAGTTCAATCTGCTGACGTATTCCGCGGCGTGACATCACACCACGGCCAAGCCTTTATTCGAATCGTTTTTACTGTCCCACCTCAGCACGTTTAGCGAGGCGGTTTCCTTGGCACGTCTTGTCAAAGCAGAGATCGTGTCCCCTTATTCCGGGATTCTCATTAATACGGGCGTGGGTAACCCAGTCGTGCCCGTTGGCACGCCTCCTCTATCGAAGGCGAGTCCCGAACGGTCACGGGGAGGGCTCCTGGTATTCAACCTCTTTATAAAGAGACCAAGGCCCCGCTCTTCTTTCTCAATCTCAATCGAATCCGCCCCTCGCTTCGAGTCCCAACACCCAAAGCTCCAGATTCAGGCGCTTCGGACCTTCGATCATGTCCGGCTCCGACCTTCAAGGCCGATGGATGCCTTCCTCCGTCACGGAGGAAGACGTCCTAAAGCTAAGAGATGCCAGGTATCTAACCGGCGAAATCTCACATAGGCTGCCTTCCCAAGGGCAGGTTATTCCCTCTCCCCAGCCCGGTGAAAGTGTGGTGTTCGCGTCTCACTTCCTTCGGGGGCTAGGCTTCCCGACTGACCCCTTCGTGAGGGGGCTCATGTTTTATTACGGGCTGGAATTTCATGACTTGGATCCGGAGTCCATCCTCCACATCTCATCGTTCATCGTCGTATGCGAAGCATTCCTCCGCATTACCCCTCACTTCGGATTGTGGCTCAAGACCTTCAAGGTGGAGCCGAAGATGATCAAGGGGTAACAGGCAGAGTGTGGAGGGGCTGTTATAAGCAAGAATGCTGACGCTCCATGGCCCGAGGGCTCTTTTCAAGAGGAGCTCAGTCTATGGCAACAAGAGTGGTTTTATATCATGGCTCCCAGGGGCACCAAATGGGTGGCGCCACCTGCCTTTCGCTCGGGTCCTCCACCGCGGCTGGCGTCAGGGGTCAATAAAGGGCTTGACTGGGGGCCGTCCAAGGACGTGCCCTTGTTGCAGGGCCGTATTCGAGACCTCCTAGAGAGAGATCAATCTGGTTGTAGTAGCGCAGGTCATGCTGATTCGTCGCATCCTATCCTGCAAATGTCGCCCCCTCCGCCTGTGGGAGTTCAATCCGGAGGGACCACGAGCTCTCCAACATTTTGTGGGCGCAACGCCCGTGGAGATGTACAAACTGTTCTTCAGATCACAAGCAATGTGTCCGGACTTGACCGAGGACGCAGGTCTGAGCTGCAATCGCCCGGATGCTCAAGTAAGTAGTCCCGTACCCGGACACGCTATCCGTATATTTATCATAAACTTGCCCTTAAAAGAGTTGTCCCTTAAACAGGAGTGGATAGCGAAAGAAAAACTGATCAGGTGTCCGTCCCCCCTCCCTGAGACCACGTCGGATCCCGTGTTAACCAAGATGCTGGAGGCTGCGCCTTTAAAAGAAGGCGAAGGGGGGAACAAGGAAGCTACTGCCTCCACGAAGGAGGTTATCAAGCAAGGAGGGATCAAGAATCCCTCCATCCAAGGGGAGAAGAGGACCGCCTCTGAAGATCCGGAGACCAAGGCCTCAAAGCGCGGTAAGAAATCTTCGCCAGAGGGTCCTGCGCCGGAAGATGCCCCGGCCGCATTATTTCCCCAAGGAGATCAGCCCTCCAGCGAGCCGTAAGTAGAGAGGGGAGTTTTTTCTAAAATAAGAGACATCCCTGTTTTGTTTCTGAAGATGACCAAAATTTTACCTTGTAGTTAGGATCTCAGCCCTTCTCATCAGAGCTCGTCTTCAGGGGATCTTCGTCCGGAGATGATGGAGAGCGGAACGCCTCCCCCTGCCGTACCGCCTAGCGAGGCGGACGATCCTGAGGTGTCGTCGCGGAGGGTTTCTCCGAATCCGGCAGGGGTGGAGGGCAGTCGTAGGGCCCCCCAGAACCCTCCGTGTCCGGCCTTTGAAAAAGGCCATCAGACGAGTCCGGCACCTCCTGGTGCACGGTCGGAGGAGTTGAAGGGTCTGCTCGGGCGAGTGTCTATCTCAGAGGATCCCCGTGCATTGATGGGTACGGTGATTGAAAAAAATTCGTCCGCGGAAAGCGGGTTGTACGAGGCCGCCAGAAGTTTACTGACAGGTTTTGAGGTACGTGCAATGATGTACCTTTTGACGGTTCCGCATATATAAGATGCGTCCTGTGTAGATAGTAACCCCTGAGACTCGGTGCGTTTGTCAAAAATGACAGCGTGGCGAGGATCATAATCCCAGGTTATAATATGTCGCCCTTCACATGTAGGTGGCGGAGTGTCCGGTGGCTAGCCGGACTGATGAATTTGCCGAACTAAAGCGGCAACTTGACGTGGCGGATGCTGACATCGCGCTTGTCAATAAGCGGCTTGACGAGTCACAAGGTATGCGGTTTCTCCGCGGACACCTGGTAAGGGAGCTTGATGCCCGTGCCTTACAACATGTATGCTTGATGCAGATGGTGCCGCTACCATGGAGAACCTTCGGGCGGAGCTTGCCCGAGCCAAGGAGCAGGCCAGAAAAAGTGATGCGGTTGCCTTAAAGGCAGCCGAAGAGCTAAAAGCCGAACCGGCTGCTCACTGCCGAAGCAAGAAGGAAATGGCCAAAATGGCCGTGAAGTTGAAGAATGCTACCGACCACTGCGAGCTTCTTGAAAAAGAAGGTCGAGCGGAGCAAGAGGACCTGAAGAAGGCCACCACTGAGGCCAAGGATGCTCGCTCTACGATGAGAGCTATGAAGGAGGAGCTCGTCGGGCCGAGATATCGCGCCGGAAAGCCCTTTCGATGCGGAGGAAATTCACGGATCCTAAATATGCTCGTTGGACCGGCTGTGGAGTAGTGAGGATGCTTATCTCGACTTGGCGAAAAGTGCATGACGCGCCGAACACTTCGGAGATCAAAAGGATCACGAGATGGAGGAGCTTTTTTGGTCGCAGTCCGTAGTCTAGAGCGTCCACTTCCATTAACCGATCGTTTGGCCGAATAGGCGGAGCTGAATAGGTTGTCCGGACTTGCCATGAAGAATGTCGTGACTCATTTGTGGCCGAAAAGGCCCGAGCCTAAGAGTTATTTTGGCTTGGTGCAGCAGTTCCTTGGTGCGGTGCCGCATATCAAAGCAATGAGGCGGTCAGCATGCATAGAGGGTGCGCGGATGGCTCTTGCCCGTGTCAAGATATACTGGGCGGAGATGAAGGCCACCGATGATTCCGAGCTGATGCATATAAGGCCTAACTCGAGACGCCGAACACTCCCTAAGGTATTCGGTCTTTATGAAAACGAGTCGAACAATCGCCCTTGGTAATGAGCCCCTGGTGTCCAGGTACGCGCGAAATTCTGACGTGGCCTATGCCAAAACGCCAGCCTCCTCCTCGGTTATAGCAAGAAACCGGGGGATGTGTATCAACAAGAGACAGTGATAAAGGTTTACGCAGGGTCTTAATCTGAAAAGAATCCTTGCGACGGGTCCCTACTGCATGTCTGCGCCTGTGTCTCCATTGTGCCGTATCCTGGACGGGTGTAGCATGATGTTCATCTGTAAAAGAGAGGAACTTAGTTGAAAAAGGTCGTGCGAAAATGTACGCTATATTAAATAAACGAAGTACAATTCAAAAAATGAATAAAATTGAGCTTTATGGTCTCTTGTTGCGGAGCCCCTTATACGGGGGTATTTGTCTAGTAAGCCCTTGTATGTTTACGCCGGACTCGTCCAGCCGTGTCCGGGGTCTGGACGACCTGTCTAAGTGCTTTTATTGGTGAAGCCGGTTTATTGTGTGGCTGTCAAGGCAACCACATGATTTTCCGGACTCGAGGAACCCTTGATGTTTCCTTTTAACGAGATGATGTCGCGTGGACCGGGCATTTTAAGTGTAAGAGATGCATAATGCGGTATTGCGTTAAAGCGGGCGAAAGCTTCGCGTCCCAATAGTGCTTGATAGCTACTTGTAAATGGGGCGAGGTGGAAGGTTAACTTTTCGCGGCAGAAGTTGTCGGGTGAGCCGAACGCAACTTCTAGCGGTAGAGAGCCCGTACAATGGGCATATGGGCCTGGCATTACCTCTTGAAAGGAAGTGTTGCTATGGCGAAATTTGGTTGGGTCTATCCCCATTTTGCGGATTATGTCCTGATATAGCAGGTTTAGATCACTGCCGCCGTCCATTAGGACTTGTGAAAATTGGAGTCCACCAATTATCGGATCTAATATCAAGGCAGTCCAACCTGCATTCCGTATACTTCTAGAGTAATCCTGATGGTCGAAGGTGATTGGTTTTAACAACCAGTGGCGAGACTCCTCCGGGATAGGCCGTATGGCGCGTACCTCTATGGGCGACGCTCTATTTTTCCCTTTTGTCACGTGAAGTGAGTTCACTGTTTTGATTTCTTGTGGGAAATTCTTTTGTTTTCCGGTGCTCTGTTTTTGGGGTTCGTCATCGTCCTTGCTTGGTGTGTCGAGCCCCTTGTGTTCGGCGTTGAGTTTGCCGGACTGCTTGAAGACCCAACAATCTCTGTGGGTATGGTTTGCAGGCTTCCCGAGGGTACTGTGGATTTGGCATATCTTGTCCAAGATTTTGTTTAAGTTGGATAGCTCGTCCCTGTTATCCTTAAGGGGCAGCTTTTTATGATTCTGTCGAGAGCTTTTGAATCCGGCGTTGATCGCCGTGCTCTTGAGTTGTTTCCTTGGTCCGCCTTTCGTCCTTGCTGCGTCGTGGTTTCTGTTCCATCCCGACTTGGATGTACTTGGGTCGCTGGTGCTGCATCTTGCCTGCTAGCTATCCTCTTCCGCGCAAAAGCGGGTCATGAGGCTTGTTAATGCGGCCATTGTTCTTGGCTTTTCTTGGCTGAGGTGTCTGGCGAGCCATTCGTCTTGGACATTGTGTTTGAAAGCTGCTAAGGCTTCGGCGTCCGGACAGTCGACTATTTGGTTCTTTTTAGTAAGGAATCTGTTCCAAAATTTCCGGGCTGACTCTCCGGGTTGTTGAGTTATGTGACTTAAATCGTCGGCATCCGGAGGTCGTACATAGGTCCCTTGAAAATTTGCCCGAAAAGCATCCTCAAGCTCCTCCCAACTTCCAATGGTGTTTTCGGGAAGGCTTTTAAGCCAATGCCGGGTTGGCCCTTTGAGCTTGAGGGGTAAGTATTTTATGGCATGGAGATCATCTCCTCTAGCCATGTGTATGTGGAGGATGTAATCCTCAATCCAGACTCCAGTGTCTGTTGTTCCGTCGTATGCCTATATGTTTACGGGCTTGAATCCCACTGGAAATTCATAATCCAGCACCTCATCGGTGAAACATAGGGGGTGTGCAGCACCCCTATATTTAGGTGTACCATGATGTTCAGATACTTGATGCGCTGCATTGCTTACTAGAGCTTGCTTTCTTGGCCCGTAGATAGATCTAACTGGGCCATCTTTTTGATGTGAATCCTTGTGCGGATCGCGTGCCGGCTTGTGTGCGGCGCCGTTTGCCGCTCTCTGTTTGCCATGGGGTCGTCCATCCGACCGGGTGACCTCTTTGTTTTTTGATTGCGGGGGCTCTACGGCCTCCTCATCAAATTCAGGCAGTAGTTTTTGCTTGGGGTAGCTCTTTGTTCGGCGACTGTCGTCGTATTTGTCTGCGGTGTTGAGTACTTTGCTCCATCTGATTCTAAGTGCATCTTCCGCTGTTTTGAGCTTCCGCTTCTGCTTTTTCAGGCTATGTGCAGTGGCGATGAGCCTTTTGTGGAGGTTCTTCTGCTCCAGCAACTTGTCCGGCGTGAGATCGTCCGGACTGTTATCTTCGCCGGGGACGGGTTGTTTCTCCGGATTGTCCTGTTCGGACGGTTGCTCGATGGCATGTTTGTCGTCCACCGGTTCGCCCTGCTCTATGGCTGGGTCTGTATGGCTGTTGTCTTTGTCGAGGCGGGACTTTGAGCGGCGCTTACGTTGCCGTTTTGACTGCTTTTCGAGGGAGTGATCCTTCATAGCGTCCCGTTGTTCCTCATCGTCGATTCCTTTAGGTGTGTCCACCATGTATACATCGTGAGATGATGTGGTTCTCCAGTGCCCTATAGGTGCTGGTTCTTGTTTCTCCCCTACATCGTCGTCCATACCGTCGATGTCTTCGGAGTCGAAGTCGAGCATGTCGGTTAAATCATCGACAGTGGCTATGAAGTGGGTGGTGGGTGGGCTTTGAATTTCTTTGTCGTCTGCATCCCAACCTTCCTGACCATAATCTGGCCAGGGCTCTCCTGATAAAGAGAGAGACTTTAGTGAATTCAGGATGTCGCCAAAGGGCGAGTGCTGAAAGATGTCCGCGACAGTGAATTCCATGATCGGCGCCCAATCAGATTCGATTGGCGGGGGCGCGGAAGGCTCGGAGTCCAGAGAGGAGTCCGGCACCTTGGATTCACGAGCTTTGCAAAGGACGGGGTAGGTGTATGGCTCAATCACCGTAGAGATGGCAGCCCCCGAGGCGGTGTCCAGCCACCCGTCCTCGATCGGCGCAGTCGGCTCCGAGCTAAAGGTCGGAGCGGATACTGTTGCGGCCTCCAAGACACTGTTCAGCGGCAGAGCTAGATCATGCCCCTCGTGACAGTGCGGCGCGCTTGGCTGTGGCTCGAACCCATCGAAGATCAAGTCTCCGCGGACGTTAGCCGTGTAGTTCAAACTTCCAAATCTGACCTGGTGGCCAGGGGCGTAGCTTTCAATCTGCTCCAGATGGCCAAGCGAATTGGCCCGCAGTGCAAAGCCGCCAAATACGAAGACCTGTCCGGGGAGAAAAATCTCACCCTGGAGCGCATCGTTGTTGATGATCGGAGAGCAATCGGGCCTAAAGATGACGACACAGAGGAACTCTCAATGAAAGCACCAATGTCGGTGTCAAAACCGGCGGATCTCGGGTAGGGGGTCCCGAACTATGCGTCTAGGCGAATGGTAACAGGAGACAAGGGACACGATGTTTTTACCCAGGTTCGGGCCCTCTCGATGGAGGTAAAACCCTACTCCTGCTTGATTAATATTGATGATATGGGTAGTACAAGAGTAGATCTACCACGAGATCAGAGAGGCTAAACCCTAGAAGCTAGCCTATGGTATGATTGTTGTTCGCCCCACGGACTAAAACCCTCCGGTTTATATAGGCACCAAGAGGGTTAGGGTTACACAGAGTCGGTTACAATGGTAGGAGATCTACATATCCGTATCGCCAAGCTTGCCTTCCACACCAAGGAAAGTCCCATCCGGACACGGGATGAAGTCTTCAATCTTGTATCTTCATAGTCCAGGAGTTCGGCCAAAGGTTATAGTCCGGCTATCCGGACACCCCCTAATCCAGGACTCCCTCAGTCCCACCGAAAATCCTAACGGTCACTAGGTTTGCTGAATCGGTCCGACCGAGTTTATAAATTCGGTCCCACCGAGTTTGGCAAGTTGTGTGTAACGGTTAGATTTTGTGTGGAGGCTATAAATACCCCTCCACCTCCTCTTCATTCGTGGAGAGAGCCATCAGAACGAACCTACACTTCCAACTTACATTTTCTGAGAGAGAACCACCTACACTTGTGTTGAGGCCAAGATATTCCATTCCTACCATATGAATCTTGATCTCTAGCCTTCCCCAAGTTGCTTTCCACTCAAATCCTCTTTCCACCAAATCGAAATCCTGTGAGAGACAGTTGAGTGTTGGGGAGACTATCATTTGAAGCACAAGAGCAAGGAGTTCATCATCAACACACCATTTGTTACTTCTTGGAGAGTGGTGTCTCCTAGATTGGCTATGTGTCACTTGGGAGCCTCCGACAAGATTGTGTAGTTGAACCAAGGAGTTTGTAAGGGCAAGGAGATCGCCTACTTTGTGAAGATCTACCGCTAGTGAGGCAAGTCCTTCGTGGGTGATGGCCATGGTGGGATAGACAAGGTTGCTTCTTCATGGACCCTTCGTGGGTGGAGCCCTCCATGGACTCGCACAACCGTTACCGTTCGTGGGTTGAAGTCTCCATCAACATGGATGTACGATAGCACCACCTATCGGAACCACGACAAAAACATCCGTGTCTCCTATTGCGTTTGAATCCTCCAAACCCTTCCCTTTACATTCTTGCAAGTTGCATGCTTTACTTTCCGCTGCTCATATACTCTTTGCATGCTTGCTTGAATTGTTTTAAGATTGCTTGACTTGTCCAAAGTTGCTAAAATCTGCCAAGAACTAAAATTGGGAAAAGGTTAGGTTTTTATTTGGTCAAGTAGTCTAATCACCCCCCCTCTCCAGACATACTTTCGATCCTACAGTCGCGATGCTCAGGAGCCCCCCTTTTAACACGCAAGCGAATCGTATGGGAGAAGAAGGAGCCCGTGGTACCTCCTGCTGTTGTCCTCAGGAGGCTCCTGCAGGTTAGCATGAGGAGGGACACAGATTGCCACGATGACTGACGGTCTGCCGCAGGTCGCTCTGCAAGAAGATGAAGGCACTAAGGGCCTGGTAAGGTGGCGTGCACGGGGCGTGCCGTGAGCCAGAGCTCGGCCGCTCAGATTTGTCAATGTTGCAGGGACGGACCCGAGCACAAGTGTCATGCCAGCGTGTGTAGCTCCCGTGGTGGGTGAAAATCAAGCAGGTGATAACCATAGATAGATCATGCATGGAAAGCGAACTAGCTTAGGTAAATGCAAGAACGATACACGACGTTGGGTCGGACCCGAGCGGCCTGGGGATAATGCAGCCCGAGGGGCACCCCCAGCAGAGTAAGCTAAAGACGTAAAAGGATACATGCCGCGGGGATAGGCCCATGTGGCCTGGGAATGATGCAGCCCGGGGGGCGCTCCTAGCTAAATAAACTTGGAAAATGTCGCCTAGTTCCGTTGTCGAAGGGACGTTGGGGTAGCTCAAGATGCATAGCGAAGGGGTTGCTCCTCATGAGCCACCGGGGCCCTGAGCCTCGGGAGGCTATGGGGGTCCAGGAAGCTACTCGAGGACCGTCTCCATCTGCGCCAGGACTGCAAGATGCCTGGCCTCCTGATAACCCACAAGTATAGGGGATCGCAACAATTTTCGAGGGTAGAGTATTCAACCCAATTTTTTTGATTCGACACAAGGGGAACCAAAGAATATTCTCAAGTATTAGCAGTTGAGTTGTCAATTCAACCACACCTGGATAACTAAATATCTGCAGCAAAGTATTTAGTAGCAAAGAAGTATGGAAGTAGCGGTAACGGTAGTAAAAGTAATATTTTTGGGTTTTGTAGTGATTGTAATAGTAGCAACGGAAAAGTAAATAAGCGGAGAACAATATGTGAAAAGCTCGTAGGCATTGGATCGGTGATGGAGAATTATGCGGGATGCGGTTCATCATGTAACAGTCATAACATAGGGTGACACAGAACTAGCTCCAATTCATCAATGTAATGTAGGCATGTATCCCGAATATAGTCATACGTGCTTATGGAAAAGAACTTGCATGACATCTTTTGTCCTAACCTCCAGTGGCAGCAGGGTCCTAGCGGAAACTAAGGGATATTAAGGCCTCCTTTTAATAGAGTACCGGACCAAAGCATTAACACATAGTGAATACATGAACTCCTCAAACTACGGTCATCACCGGAGTGGTCCCATTATTGTCACTTGGGTTGCGGATCATAACACATAGTAGGTGACTATAGACTTGCAAGATAGGATCAAGAACTCACATATATTCATGAAAACATAATAGGTTCAGATCTTAAATCATGGCACTCGAGCCCTAGTGACAAGCATTAAGCATAGCAAAGTCATAGAAACATCAATCTCAGAACATAGTGGCTACTAGGGATCAAACCCTAACAAAACTAACTCGATTACATGATAAATCTCATCCAACCCATCACCGTCCTGCAAGCCTACGATGGAATTACTCACGCACGGCGGTGAGCATCATGAAATTGGTGACGGAGGATGGTTGATGATGATGATGGCGACGGATCCCCCTCTCCGGAGCCCCGAACGGACTCCAGATCAGCCCTCTCGAGAGAGTTTAGGGCTTGGCGGCGGCTCCGTATCGTAAAACGCGATGAATCCTTCTCTCTGATTTTTTTCTCCCGAACGTGAATATATAGAGTTGGAGTTGAGGTCAGTGGAGCACCAGGGGGCCCACGAGGCAGAGGGCACGCCCAGGGGGCAGGCGCACCTCCCACCCTCGTGGACAGGGTGTGGGCCCCTGGCCTTGATTCTTTCGCCAATATTTTTATTATTTCCAAAAATAATCTCCATGAAGTTTCGGGTCATTCCGAGAACTTTTGTTTCTGCACAAAGATAACACCATGGCAATACTGCTGAAAACAGTGTCAGACCGGGTTAGTTCCATTCAAATCATGAAAGTTAGAGTCCAAAACAAGGGCAAAAGTTTTTGGAAATGTAGATACGACGGAGACATATCAACTCCCCCAAGCTTGAACCTTTGCTTGTCCTCAAGCAATTCAGTTGACAAACTGAAAGTGATAAAGAAAAACTTTTACAAACTCTGTTTTCTCTTGTTGTTGTAATGTAAAGCCAGCATTCAAATTTTCAGCAAAGATTATGAACTAACCATATTCACAACAACACTTAGGTCCCATGTTTACTCATATCAATGGCATAATCAACTAGCGAGCAATAATAATAAATCTCGGATTACAACACTTTCTCAAAACAATCATAATATGATCTAACAAGATGGTATCTCGCTAGCCCTTTCTGAGACTACAAAACATAAATGCAGAGCACCTTTAAAGATCAAGGGCTGACTACACATTGTAATTCATGGTAAAAGAGATCCAGTCATAGTCATACCCAATATAAATTAATAGTAATGGATGCAAATGACAGCGGTGCTCTCCAGTTGGTGCTTTTTAATAAGTGGGTGATGACTCAACACAAAAGTAAATAGATAGGCCCTTCGCAGAGGGAAGCAGGGATTTGTAGAGGTGCCAGAGCTCGATTTTGAAATAGAGATAAATAATATTTTGAGCGGCATACTTTCATTGTCAACACAACAATCGAGAGATGGCGATATCTTCCATGCTACACACATTATAGGCGGTTCCCAAAAAAATGGTAAAGTTTATACTCCCCCTCCACCAACAAGCATCAATCCATGGCTTGCTCGAAACAACGAGTGCCTCCAACTAACAACAGCCCGGGGAGTTTTGTTTGCAATTATTTTGTTTTGATTTGCATAAAGCATGGATGGGCATCCCGTGACCAGCCATTTTCTCGTGAGTGAGGAGCGAGTCCACTCTCTTGAGAATAACCCGCCTAGCATGGAAGATACAGACAACCCTAGTTGATACATGAGCTATTCGAGCATACAAAACAGAATTTCATTTGAAGGTTTTGAGTTTGGCACATAAAAATTTACTTGGAACGACAGGTAGATACCACATATATAGGAAGGTATGGTGGACTCATATGGAATAACTTTGGGGTTTAAGGGATTGGATGCACAAGAAGTATTCCCGCTTAGTACAAGTGAAGTCTAGAAAAAGACTGGGAAGCGACCAACTAGAGAGCGACAACAGTCATGAACATGCATTAAAATTAATAAACATTGAGTGCAAGCATGAGTAGGATATAATCCACCATGAACATAAATATCGTGAAGGCTATGTTGATTTGTTTCAACTACATGCGTGAACATGTGCCAAGTCAAGTCACTTGAATTGTTCAAAGGAGGATACCACCCTACTATACCACATCACAACCATTTTAATAGCATGTTGGCACGCAAGGTAAACCATTATAAACTCCTAGCTAATTAAGCATGCATAAGCAACTATAATCTCTAATTGTCATTGCAAACATGTTTATTCATAATAGGATGAATCGGGAACGATGAACTAATCATATTATAAAAACAAGAGAGGTCGAGTTCATACCAACTTCTCTCATCTCAATTAGTCCATCATATATCATCATTATTGCCTTTCACTTGCACGACCGAACGATGTGTATAATAATAATAGTGCACGTGCATTGGACTAAGCTGGAATCTGCAAGCATTCAACACAAAGGAGAAGACAAGGCAATATGGGCTCTTGGTTAAATCACCAATAATGCATATAAGAGCCACTTCAACAATTTCGTTATGGTCTTCTCCTATCGACCCCCAAAGAAAAGAAAAGAAAAGAAACTATTTAGACGGGAAAGCTCCCAACAAGCAAAAGAAGAACGGGAAATATTTTTGGGTTTTCTTTTAATTAATACTACTAGAGCAAGGAAAGTAAACTAGCCAAGAGCTACAACTATTTTTTTGTTTTTCTTCAGGTTTATCAAACACACAAGAAGAAAGCATAAAAAGAAAAATAAACTAGCATGGATATTACAGTGAAAAAGTATGAGCACCGACATCTAGCATGAGTGTGTGAACATGAATGTAATGTCGGTGAGAAATATGTACTCCCCCAAGCTTAGGCTTTTGGCCTAAGTTGGTCTATGACCACGGCTGGCCTGGCGGATATCCGAAGTTATAGTTGGGGTCGTACTGAGATGCAGCGGCTATTGCATCGTGGGCTGCAGCTTGGTGGCGAGCTGCCCTCGTCCTCCTCTCGTACTCATTTGCCTCCTCCCTGGTTATGACATATCTCCCCTTTGCCTGAAAGTCAAAGAGAGTAGGAGCAGGGAGGACAATATTGACGGCGTGACGCCTGTCAAAGATTAGTCGGTACTGGAGAGGCGGTCCATTCCTCTCAACAAACTGATGGTGAACCATGGCAATAAAATCTAGATAAGAAGGAGGCAATTCCATATCATAATCACAAATAGGTATTCCAAGAAAATTAGCTAGACGGGTTGCATAAATTCTGCCAAAGAAATCTCCATTAATTCTATTATTATGCAACCTACGTGCAACAATGGCTCCCAAATTATAATGTTTATCTCCTAATACAGCACTCTTGAGAACACTGAGGTCAGGGACACACATGTGACATGCTTCATCCTTACCATTTATTCACCTACCTATGAAGAGAGCAAAATAATATATAGCAGGAAAATGAATGCTCCCTATGGTAGCTTGTGTTATATCTCTAGATTCCCCCACAGTTATACTAGCAAGAAAATCTCTAAACTCAGATTTGCGAGGTTCACTAGGACTACCCCATTGTGGAAGTTTGCAAGCAGTATTAAAATATCTAAGTCCATAGTATAAGAATTTTCATAAAGATCAAACAGGAAGGTTTGAGAATTGTGATGATGAAAATTCAAACCTCCTCACAAAGGAATCAGTGAGATAGTGGTACTGACGGCATTTATCTGCCTCGAAGCTCACAAGATCGGAGTTACGCACATATGCGTCAAATTCTTCCTTGATTCCTGCTCGATCCATAAAGTCCTCTGAAGGCCATTCACAAGCCCGCACTTGAGCTTCCCTTGGTGGTTCATCATCCGCATCGCATATTGCGGGCCTGGGCCCTTGCTTTCTGAAGGACCACCTTGGTACATTTTCCTAAACATATTTCTTCCTCTGAAATTTTTCTGAAATTTTCAGTACCTCAAAATAAAAGTGAACCAAACTCAACAAAGTTGATAGCAACTACTCCCACAAGTGCCTAGAGACTATATCATGCATTAAAACTACTTGGAACCATATACATTTGACATGCAAGCTCAAGAACATGGTCACCTAGGCAGCACAAATTTGCAATGAATAAAGCACTAGAACAAAAACTAATTGGACCATTGGAGGAGTCACATACCAAGGAACAATCCCCCAAAGCAGTTTTGTGAGTGGAGCTTTGAGCTAGGAGATCGAAAATCGCAGCAAAATGAGCTAGAACTCGTGCTTGAGCTGGTTGGTGATTTTTTTGAAGGAAGGAGTGTGTGGTGGCTGGAATAAGTGGAGGAGGGCCACCATGGGCCCACGAGGCAGGGGTGCGCCCTGGTCCCTCGTGGCCAGGTGCCAGCTCCCCTTGATGTGTTCTCAGTGCCGATATTCTCAAATATTCTAGAAAAAATCATATTTCATTTTCGGGGCATTTGGAGAACTTTTATTTTCGGGGTATTTTTTTATTGCACGGATAATTCACAAAACAGACAGAAAATACTATTTTTACTTTATTTAATCTAATTAACAGAAAGTAAAAGGAGGGTACAGAAGGTTGTGCTTTCTAACTTCATCCATCTCCTGCTCATCAAAAGGAATCCACTGACAAGGTTGATCAGGTCTTGTTAACAAACTCATTCCGAATAACATGGAACTGGAGAAATTTCGAATAACACTATGTTACCTCAACGGGTATATGCACATCCCCAACAATAAGAATATCATATCTTTTTTTGACAGTAGGAAGAGGAAATTCAAAACTTCCAATAGTAATCAATGGAATTTTTCCAATAGAATTGATACTGTGGACTTGAGGTTGTTTCCTTGGAAAGTGTATTGTATGCTCATTACCATTAACATGAAAAGTGACATTGCCTTTGTTGCAATCAATAACAACCCCTGCAGTATTCAAAAAGGGTCTTCCAAGAATGATAGACATACTATCGTCCTCGGGAATATCAAGAATAACAAAGTCTGTTAAAATAGTAACGTTCGCAACCACAACAGGCATATCCTCACAAATACCGACAGGTATAGCAGTTGATTTATCAGCCATTTGCAAAGATATTTCAGTAGGTGCCAGCTTATTCAAATCAAGTCTACGATATAAAAAGAGAGGCATAACACTAACACCAGCTCCAAGATCACATAAAGCAGTTTTAACATAATTTCTTTTAATGGAGAATGGTATAGTGGGTACTCCTGGATCTCCAAGTTTCTTAGGTATTCCACCCTTAAAAGTATAATTAGCAAGCATGGTGGAAATTTCAGCTTCCGGTGTCTTTCTCTTATTAGTAACAATTTCTTTCATGTACTTAGCATAAGGATTCATTTTGAGCATATCAGTTAATCGCATACGCAAGAAGATAGGTCTAATCATTTTAGCAAAGCGCTCAAAATCCTCATCATCCTTTTTCTTGGATGGCTTAGGAGGAAAAGGCATGGGTTTCTGAACCCAAGGTTCTCTTTCCTTACCGTGCTTCCTAGCAACAAAGTCTCTCTTATCATAACGTTGATTCTTTGATTGTGGGTTATCAAGATCAACAGCGGGTTCAATTTCTACATCATTATCATTGCTAGGTTGAGCATCAACATGAACATCATCATTAGCATTTTCACTAGGTTCATGTTCATCACCAGATTGTGTTTCAGCATCATGGATAGAAATATCATTGGGATTCTCAGGTGTGTCAATAACAGGTTCACTAGAAGCATGCAAAGTCATATCATTTTCTTTTTCTTCTTTTTAGAAGGACTAGGTGCATCTAAATTATTTATCTGAGAATCCTGCTCAATTCTCTTAGGGTGGCCCTCAGGATACAAAGGTTCCTGAGTCACTTTACCCCCTCTAGTTGCAACTCTAACAGCAAAGTCATTATTATTAAGGCCTCCTTTTGATAGAGTACCGGACCAAAGCATTAACACATAGTGAATACATGAACTCATCAAACTACGGTCATCACTGGGAGTGGTCCCGATTATTGTCACTTCGGGGTTGACGGATCATAACACATAGTAGGTGACTATAGACTTGCAAGATAGGATCAAGAACTCACATATATTCATGAAAACATAATAGGTTTGGATCTGAAATCATGGCACTTGGGCCCTAGTGACAAGCATTAAGCATAGCAAAGTCATAGCAACATCAATCTCAGAACATAGTGGATACTAGGGATCAAACCCTAACAAAACTAACTCGATTACATGATAAATCTCATCCAACCCATCACCGTCGAGCAAGCCTACGATGGAATTACTCACGCATGGCAGTGAGCATCATGAAATTGGTGATGGAGGATGGTTGATGATGACGATGGCGACGGATTCCCCTCTCCGGAGCCCCAAACGGACTCCAGATCAGCCCTCCTGAGAGAGTTTAGGGCTTGGCAGCGGCTCCGTATCGTAAAACGCGATGAATCCTTCTCTTCGATTTTTTCTCCCTGAACGTGAATATATAGAGTTGGAGTTGAGGTCGGTGGAGCACCAGGGGGCCCACGAGGCAGGGGGGCGCGCCCAGGGGGCAGGTGCACCTCCCACCCTCGTGGATAGGGTGTGGGCCCCCTGGCCTTGATTCTTTCGCCAATATTTTTTATTATTTCCAAAAATAATCTCTGTGAAGTTTCAGGTCATCCCGAGAACTTTTGTCTTCACAAAGATAACACCATGGCAATTCTGCTGAAAATAACGTCAGTCCGGGTTAGTTCCATTCAAATCATGCAAGTTAGAGTCCAAAACAAGGGCAAAAGTGTTTGGAAAAGTAGATACGACGGAGACGTATCACCTCCTGAGCCGCCAGGATGCTCCGCAGGTTGCGCTGGATGGCGGCTGCCATGCTCGGTAGGCCGAATGGCATGCGAACATAGCTGTGACATGGGCCCTCGCAACGTCCCACGTGCGAAGGCCAGAAGAGCTCCTGAGATGCGGCCCTGTTGAGCCCTGGGATGTCGACGCAGACGTGCAGCCCGCCATCCTCGTCTGGATGGGGAGCTGCACCAGGTGGGCGGCGGTCGCCGCGCATGGCTCTTGCATCCTGCAGCTCCTGAGTGGCCTTGGTGATGAACTCCTGCGCCGGGCGCTCCTCGCTTGGTGTCCTTCTGAGGGAAATGTGCCGCAAAGCATGCCTCCATGTGGTGCCCGAGCGCCTCCCTCGTGAGGTTGGCCAGGTCTAAGGCCCTCCAGAAGAGAGCCCCCGAGCCCTGCCCGAGGAGGGCATCGGGCACGCCTTCCTATGCGAGGGAGGGAGGCGCCTGTGAATCCTGATGTTGCACCGCAGAGTCGCCGCTCCCCTGAGGCCCTGTGCGGAGTAGCTGCTTCTTCTTCTTGGGGACGGCCTCAGGAGGGTACTGCGCTCCATTGTTGTCGGGGTCTTCGATCGCTGCGGCTTGGAAGGCGCGCTCGAGGGAGCACATTGCATCTCTTTCTTCGCAGGGGACGGTGATGATCTTGCCGCTTCCTGGCATCTTGCGGACGTTGTAGCCATGGTGGGTCACCGCCATGAACTTGGCTAGGGCCGGATACCCGAGGATGGCATTGTATGGTAGACGGATGTGAGCAACGTCAAAGTCGATGAGATCAGTGCGGTAGTTGTCGCGCTGTCCGAAGGTGACAGGGAAGCGGACCTGCCCTATCGGGGTGGTGGAGCCGTCTGTCACATCCCTAGTTCTGGTATGACCTAGACTAGCTGGTCATTTGTGCATCATGTTTAAATTCCATTTAAATTTGAAATGGGGATTTGTGAAACCCTCAGAATCATTTCTGGAAATGACCCAAATAAAAATTTCTTCAATTTGGCCCAAGAAAATGTTCTTGTTTCCTCTAAAAATATTGGTCGAGGTAAAATTCAACCAATATTTTTGGGAGCTCGTATATTTATTTTTGGCCATTTGAATTAATGCAGAATATTTGCCTTGGATATATATATGTTATATATATAATATATGTCCAAAAATTATGCTAGTTGTTGAGGAGCTCGGAATAATACCACTAGCCCCTACAAAAATTGGCATAAGTTAATAAAATGGTTTAGTATTTTATTTAAATCAAAACAAATGTCAGAAAAATAGCAAAGAAAACAAAAGGGGAAAAACCTGACCGGGCCACTTACACTGTGCATCCGACATCAGGCGGTTTGGCTCGGCCCAAGCAGGCCGCCCAGCCCACCACCGCTGCCGTCCTCCGCGCGCCGCCGGCCAGGCGTGTGGTCGACGACGCGCGCGCCGCTCATACAAGATGGGCGCCACGCCACCAGCCTGCTCGGCGTCCTCCTCGTCGCCTGGATGCCCCGGACATCGCCACGCCGCCCGGTCCTCCCCACTCTCTCGCTCTCCCTCCTCCCCTGGACCTCTCCCTCTCCCCGCGCCCGAAGCGCTGCCACCGCCGCAGCTCACCGCCGACGCTCGCCCCTCCGTGGAGTCCACGAGCTCCGCCATATCGCCCTCGTCCTCTACGCCAAGCCGCGAGACGTGGGAAGCCCTGGAGACCCGCCATCGTCGCCTTCTTCACCTCCGGTCGGCGGAGATCATCCTCGCCGCCACGCTGCCGTCCGACCTTCCCCGAGATCGCTGACGACGCCATTGAGATCGCTGTGAGCCCCGCCGTCGATCCCCCCTACTCCCCTGCTCTTCTGTGCCCTCCAGCCCCTCTGCCGCTCGAGCTGAGCTCCGGCCGCCGCCGCGAGCTCTGCTCCGGTGAGCTCCGGCCACCGTGCGACCTCCCGTCGCCTCCGCTGGATGCGGACGAGCCGAGCTACGCCCGGTGCTTTAGCCGCCGCTTCGTGCACCGCAGGCCAGCCCTTCCGCTGCCGAACTCCGGCCGCCGCGCCGAGCTCTCGCCGTCGATCCGGCTACCCCAGGCCGGCCGGCACCACCGCCGACGCTGGCTGGTCTGGCTCGATCGAGCCCACCACGCTGCGAACGGGCACCGTAGCCCGCTTCGCGGCGCTCGCTGCTCGGCCTCGCCGGCGGCTTAACGCCGGTGGGGTTTGACCTTGACCCTGCCGGCCCGTCAGGTGGGCCCCATGGGTCAGGTGATTAGCTTAAGGCTAATCACCGTTAACTAACCCCCCTAACACTGACCACTGGGCCCCGGCGCCCTAATCCTTTAATTAGGCTTAAACAAACCCCCTGTTTAACCCGTGTCACTGACGTGTGGACCCCACACGTCAGGTTTGACCCCAGTCAGTCGCAGTTGAGTTGCTGACGTCATGCTTACTCAATGCTGATGCAATTATTTATTTTCTGGATTTAAATTAATCAGGAAATTCCAGAAAATGATTCAAACTTCAAAAAATCATAGAAATTCAACCGTAACTCAGATTGAAATAATTTATATATGAAAAATTATCAGAAAAATGCAATCTATCCATCTGTACCAGTTTCATGCATGAAAAGCCAACTTATACATGCTGTATAAGTGAAAACATGTAAATGGCATATATAAGAGCTTAACTTGGAGTTGCATTTGAACTCTTGGTTCAAATGGACCTCTTCCAAACTGAATGCTAGTTGCATTAGCCCAAACAACATCACATCTACATGCCATGTTCATGCATCATATTGTTGCATATGATTGTGTATTGATTGCCGGCACCGTTCCTTCTCGATAGGTCCTACTTCGGAGACGTTCCAGAGTACCTGTCTGTGAAGCAGTGCCCTCCTTGTTGATTTATCAGGCAAGCAAACCCCCTTGTTCATTCCGATACAATCCTACTCTCTCGCTCCTGCTCTCAGTTATTGCATTAGGACAACAACGATTCATCTGCTACTTTGTGCTGCGGTAGTTGAACCCATTCCTCTGCATGACCTGTCATTGCCACAGTAAATAGTTGAAACCCACAAGCATGTGTAGGAGTTGATTGAGCCATGTTGTGTTCCTACCATGCTATGCCTGCTATTGCTTTGAGTTGTGTCAGGTTTGATTCATTGGGAATGAATTGGAGTGTCACGATATGTTCTGATGCTGAGAGTGAAGTGTGTGAACACGATTTGGTAAAGGTAGCGGTGAGAGGCCATGTAGGAGTACATGGTGGGTTGTCTCACTAGAACCGCCCTAAGCACCGAAGTTCTATGTATGTTGTCCAATGACTCGATACTACCACACATTGGGTTCCGTAACTCAACCCTCTCTCGACTTATTAACCAACTTGATCTCTGCCCGTGAGTCGCAACTAGTTTCTAGTGTTTGTAGGTAGTGCTATTTTCATCGAGTGGCACCCGCAGGTGGGCTTGGGACAGACTAGGCACAGTGGCACGGTGTACCAAGTGGCACCGGATGGTGGGCTTGGGAACCCTGCTCACATCGTTTGGGGCCGTGAGCGACACCCCGGCCGGATCTCCTTGCGGATGGAACCCGAATAGGCGATAAACCTGGACTAGAGTCTTGTGTGGTTAGTCAGGTCGTGGCCGACACCCTCGCCAGGCTTCCGCTTGAAGGTTGCCGAGATACATGACGTGTATATGGCGGTAAGTGGCGAGAGCGTGTGAAGAAGTACACCCTGCAGGGTTATCATGATCTATTCAATAGCCGTGTCCTCGGTTATGGACTTCTTGGATGCTTACGTGGTACATAGACAACTTGAAGTGGATACTCTAAAATGCTCAAGACAAGTGTGAGTGCTATGGATGGCCTTCTCGTATGGAGACGGGAATGAATCCATAGTGGTGTATTGTGTGGTGATTAGTGGACTCGTGTGCGCCATATCACCTCAAAGGAGTTCTGGTAGTCGTAGAACAGGATAGCCACAGAGTCAAAGCTGGCTTGCTGCAACTAAACTCCACATTACCTTCTTGATACTAATGCATGTATAATAGGATCTGATGTAAGTCTTGCTGAGTACCTTTGTACTCACGTTGCTTTATTTATGTTTTTGCAGCGGAGACTTCGGTCTTACTAGTAGTTCCGCTTGGATTTCGACGAGTAGCTTGTTACCTCAGCTACGATCTTGTACCCTTGGGAGGGTCTTGTAGATAGTCAGGCTTCTCAGCCTTTTTCTTTTGTAGTTGTCTCGTACTCGGACATGTAATGCTTCCGCTTGTTGCTTGTATGTTTCAATGATGGGTCATGTGACCCCTGCTTGTATTGAATGCTATGTGGCTCTTCCGAGCCTTTATCTATATGAGTTTGCGCTATGTTGTGATGCCATGTTGTACAACACATACTTGCATGTTATGCGACGTGTAACTTGTATTGCTATGTGTGGGATCCGACAACCTAGTTGTTTATCCTTGGTAGCCTCTCTTATGGGGAAATGTAGTCTCGTGCTTCGAGCGATAGTAGTCCGCTACAGCCCGGTTCACCGAGTCCTGCTAGCCCAAAGACTACCGCTTGGACACTTGATCGCGGCATGTGTTTCACTTCGCTCCTATGTCCGTCCCTTCGGGAAATGTCACGCGTGATATTCGAGTCCTGCCTAGCCTGCTACAGCCCGGGATACCGAATCCTGTTAGCCCAAAGCTACAGCCCAATTCATACGTTGATGACCGACATGCTCGATGTGATTCATGTATGCCTGTCCCCATAGGTTAGTGCCACTTTGGGTTCACGACTAGTCATGTCGGCCCGGTTCTCATCATATGGATGCTAGCGACACTATCATATACGTGAGCCAAAAGGCATAAACGGTCCCGGCCATGGTAAGGCGACACCGTGGGAATACCGTGCGTGAGGCCGCAAAGTGATATGATGTGTTACATGCTAGATCGGTGTGACTTAGGATCGGGTCCCGACAGCTTTGGTATCGAGCCTGATTGCTCAGAGGATTTCCAAGCCAACCTGGTCAAGTTGAGTCTAGAAATGCTTTAGTTATGTAGGGAATTGATTGTGGAAGGAACGTAAGGCTCTTTTTTACTCCTTATATCTCATGCCCTTCTGATCTGAGTCGTCCTATATTTCCTACGGGGTTAAGGAACTAGGCTTTCTCTTCTGTCTATCAGGATCACGTGTTACTACTCCATAGTCTCTTAGGATTGGATGATCAGAGTCATACCCCAGTTTTTGAGTACCTCCGGTGTAGCCTGTTTAGTAATATCTCAGAACCTTTGAGTGGTGATGTTGAGTATGTTACTACCCCATTTTAGCAGGATGTCTCATTTTGAGCATTTTACTGCCGTTATGCTGCCGGAATTGCTCTAGGAGTTCAAGAGATACTAATTTCCTTGTCCTACAATCTATAGCATATAGTTGATGCTGATTCGCCCTTGGTTTCGTTTCTCAGGATGTCATCAGTTAAGCGAAGTTCTGTTGCTCGTAGCCAGAACCACGGAGATGGTAGGGATGAGGATCCTCCCGACCAGCCTTCATTGGCAGAGTTTATGTTAGAGATGGAGAGGAACAAGCGTGAGTCTAACCGCTTGTTGGCACGTATCGAGGAGAACACCGCACATCAGTCCAAAGGGTCTGTAACCATTCATGATTTCATTCGCTTGCACCCACCTACCTTTCATCATTCCATCGAGCCACTCGATGCAGATGACTGGCTCCGTAGTATCACACGCAAGCTCCGTTCTGCGAACGTAGCTGAAAGTGACAAGGTCACCTATGCTGCATACCACCTGGAAGGTCATGCTAGTCTTTGGTGGCAGAACTATGAGGCTATGCTTCCAGCTGGCCAGATTCCTACCTGGAGAGATTTCACTTAGGCTTTTCGCGAGCATCACATTCCTGAAGCCCTCATCGATCGCAAGAGAGAAGAGTTCTGTAGTTTCACCCAGAGTGAGATGGCTGTTGATGCTTACAGAGAGAGTTTGAGAACCTCGCCGCTATGCTACGTAAGAAGTGTCCACGGACGCCAAGAAGCGTGCTAGGTTCCTAAGGGTCTCAACCCCAAGTTGCGCTGTGATCTCCACCTACATCATTGTGATACATTCCAAGCTCTTGTGAACAAGGCCATTAATGCGAGACAACTCAGCTCACTTACGAGGAGTCTCGTAGCACACCCGTGAGTTGGGATCTTCTTCCGGTTCTAGTTCTCGGCGCCGGATTTGGATTCCAACTCCGCTCTTCCACCGGATATTCACCGAGGCCTTCCCATGTGGCGCCTCACCCAGCTTCAGTTACATGCTCCACCCAGCCTATTGGTAGACCACTTGTCAATGCGGGTCCACGCCCAACTTCGTGGACTTGCTTCACATGCGGAGAGCCGGACACTATGCACGTGATCGCTCTCGTGCCGCTTATGCTCCACCCCAGCCCGAGAAGACTGTTGGCTGTGTTAAGCCATCACGCAAGATGATCAATGTTAAGTCAGCCCCACCGAACGTGGGCGTGTGCATCACGCCTCAGCTAAAGACGCCATGATGATCCGGATGTCGCTCTTGGTACACTCCTTGTCAATTGCCATCCAGCTTCGGTTCTATTCGATATTGAGCATCTCACCTTCATCTCTGAAGGCTATGCTCGTTTGCACGACATGTCATTCGTGATATGCCAACTCCGCTTGAAATCCAAACCCTGTGGTCTAGATGGCAAACCACCGTAATCAGCCATGGTAATGAAATCCTTGTTGATAGACTTGTATTCCTTGCATCACTTGTAGCCCTCAAGTCCTCGATATTAACATCATCTTGGGTATGGACTGATGACAGCTCATCATGCCAAGATTGATTGTTACACCAGATCTGTTCAGCTTACACACCCATCCGGCAAGATAGTCACCGCTCCACCAGAGTTGCAAAGCGCCAACTCTATTCTCTTAATGCCAGCCCTCTTCCGCACTTTGAAGATATCCCGTAGTCCGTGACTTTCCGGATGTCTTTCAGAGGAACTGCCAGTGTTCCACCCGACGGAGATGTAGAGTTCGGCATAGATCTTATCCTGTGAACCACTCCAATCTCTAGGAGACCTTATAAGATGGCACCCTTAGAACTAGACGAGCTTAAGAAACAACTTGATGAGTCCTTGCAAAAGGGTTTCATCCGTCCCTAGTTCTTCTCCTTGGGCTTGCCCCGTCCTCTTCGTCAAGAAGAAGGATGGTACAGACGGATGGTTGTAGATTATCGTCCGTTAATTTGGTCACGATAAAGAACAAGTATCCGCTCCCGTGATCAATGACTGTATGATCAGCTCACTGGATCCTCGCCTTTTTCCAAGATGGATTTGAGGTTAGGCTACCACCAAATCAAGATCGAAATGGGGACATCCCCAAGACAGCCTTTGTCACTCGTTATGGCCAAGACGAGTACACCGTCATGTCCTTTGGTCTAACCAACGCTCCAGCTACATTCTCCCGCTTGATGAACTCGATCTTCATGGAGTACTTAGACAAATTCGTCGTGGTTTACCTCGATGATATTCTTATTTAATCGAAGAACGAGGAAGAGCATGCTGAACATCTTAGACTTGTGTTAGAGAAACTTAGAGAGCACCGCCTTTATGCCAAGTTCTCCAAGTGTGAATTTTGGTTGCCAGAAGTGACCTACCTAGGCCACGTAATCTCTGGTAAGGGCATTATTGTCAATCCCGAGAGAGTTCAGGCCGTTCTCGATTGGACTCCACCTGAAACCGTTAAACAAGTTAGGAGTTTCCTTGGTCTAGCTAGCTACTGTCGCCGCTTTGTTGAAAACTTATCCAAAGTAGCTAAACCCCTCACGGAACTTCTCAAGAAAGATAAAAGTTTGAGTGGTCCCCACAAGGTGTGAGTACAGTTTTCAGAACTGAAAAGACGCCTCGACTTCTGCTCCCATACTTGTGCCACCGGATTTCACTAAAGACTTTGTTATCTCATCATGACGCCTCACACAGGGACTAGGTTGCATTCTTATGCAGGATCGTCATGTGATTGCCTATGCATCTCGTCAGTTGCATCCACATGAGGAGAATTATCCTACACATGATCTAGAGCTTGCAGCCGTAGTCTATGCACTCAAGACCTGGCGACACTACCTTCTTGGTAAACGTTGCTAGATCTACACCGATCACCAGAGTCTCAAGTATATCTTCACCCAACCAGATTTGAACCTTAGGCAAAGACGTTGGTTGGAGTTGATCTCAGATTATGATCTAGGGATTACCTACACCCCAGGCAAAGCTAATGTCATGGCTGATGCGCTAAGTCGCAAATCCTATTGCAACAATCTCATGTTGCAGCAGGGTCAACCACTTCTGCATGAGGAATTCTGTAAGCTTAACCTTTACATTGCTCCTCACGGATTCCTTTCTACCTTGGTGGCAAAACCTACTCTTGTGGATCATATCATAGAATCCCAGAAGCATGATACGGGGATTACCCGGATCAAGAAAAACATTGCCAATGGTATTGCTGGTAGTTTCTCTATAGATGATCGAGGTGTCGCTTTTGGGAACCGCTGGTAGTCCCCAAGAAGCAAGATCTTCGACAATTGATTCTTAAGGAGGCGATGAATCTCCTCTCACGATTCATCCCGTAGTACTAAGATGTATCAGACCTACCCCGAGGTTCCGTGGACTAGGATGAAGAGAGAAATTGCTCGGTTTATTGCTAATCGCGACGCTTGTCGTCGCGTTAAGCAGAGCACCAAAGGCCTGCTGGCACCCTTCAGCCTTTAGCCATTCCCGAGTGGAAATGGGATAAAGTTGGTATGGACTTCATCACCGCTTTCCCAGGACCAAGAAAGGAATAACGCTATCTTCGTAGTCGCTGAGCGCCTTTCCAAAGTGGCTCACTTCCTACCTGTTCGAGAGAGATCACGCTAGTCAGCTCGCTGACTTATATATTCTCTAATAGTTTCACTCCATGGTGTTCCACTAGAGATCAATTCAGACCGTGGCAGTCTTTTCACTTCTCATTTCGGGAGAGTTTCCAAACTGCCATGGGCACCCATCTTTCCTTCAAGACCGCTTCCACCCTCACCAAAGTGGTCGTGGAAAGGGTCAACCAAATTCTCGAGGACATGCTTAGAGCTTGCGTTATCTCATTCGGTATGGATTGGGAGAAATGTCTTCCTTTCGCCGAGTTTGCTTATAACAATAGCTATCAATCCGGTCTCAAGAAAGCTCCTTTTGAGATTCTCTATGGACGAAGATGTCGAACACCTTTGAACTGGTCAGAAACCGGTGAAAGACAATTCTTTGGACCGGATATGATCCAGGAGGCAGAAGAGCAAGTTCGCATTATTCGTGAGAATTTGAAAATAGCCCAATCTCGTCAAAAGAGCCAGTATGACCGTCGTCATAAGGAAGTGGCTTATGAAGTTAGCGACAAGGCTTACCTTCGGGTTACTCCTTTGAAGGGTACCCATCGTTTCGGTATCAAGGGAAAGTTGGCTCCTCGTTACATTGGTCCCTTTCGCATTCTCGCTAAACGAGGAGAGGTTGCCTACCAGTTGGAACTACCCCCACATCTTTCTCGAGTTCATGATGTCTTCCACGTCTCTCAACTCAGGCGTTGCTTCTCGGATCCCATCCCTTGAGTGGACCACGAAACGCTTGATCTCCAAGATAACCTCACATACCGAGAGTACCCGGTTCGCATTCTTGATCAAGCAGAGCGTGTTACCCGATGTCAGAACATCAAGTTTCTCAAGGTTTAGTGGTCTCATCATTCCGAGAGAGAAGCTACTTGGGAGCGAGAAGATCGTCTTCGACTGGAGTACACCGCTTTCTTTCCATCGACCCCTGAATCTCGGGACGAGATTCCTTCAAGTGGGGGCGAGTTGTCACATCCCTAGTTCTGGTATGACCTAGACTAGCTGGTCATTTGTGCATCATGTTTAAATTCCATTTAAATTTGAAATGGGGATTTGTGAAACCCTCAGAATCATTTCTGGAAATGACCCAAATAAAAATTGCGTCAATTTGGCCCAAGAAAATGTTCCTGTTTCTCTAAAATATTGGTCGAGGTAAAATTCCAACCAATATTTTGGGAGCTCAAGTATTTATTTTGGCCATTTGAATTAATGCAGAATATTTGCCTTGGATATATATATGTTATATATATAATATATGTCCAAAAATTATGCTAGTTGTTGAGGAGCTCGAATAATACCACTAGCCCCTACAAAAATTGGCATAAGTTAATAAAATGGTTTAGTATTTTATTTAAATCAAAACAAATGTCGAAAAATAGAAAAGAAAACAAAAGGGAAAAACCTGACTGGCCACTTACACTGCAGCAGGACGGACATCAGGGCTTGGCTCTGCCCAAAGCAGCCAGCCCAGCCCACCATCGCTGTCGTCCTCTCTCGGCGCCATCGGCCAGCGTGGGGACGCCACAGACCGCCTCACGCATGGGCGCCATGCCACCAGCCTGCCCGGCGTCCTCCTCGCCGCCTCGATGCCCCGGACATCGCCACGCGCCGCCCGGTCCTCCCCACTCTCTCTCGCTCTCCCTCCTCCCTCGACCTCTCCTCTCCTCTACCTGCGCTGCCGCACCGCCGCTCACCGCCGACGCCAGCTCCCGCCCCTCGCCCCTCGTGGAGTCCACGAGCTCCGCCATATCGCCCTCGCCCTCACGCCAAGCCAGCGACGCTGGAAGCCCCGAGAGCCGCCATCGCCGCTTTCTTCACCTCCGTCGCCGGAGATCGCCCTCGCTGCCACGCCGTCCGCCTTCCCGAGATCGCCACGACGCTTATTGAGACCTCTGTGAGCCCCGCTGCCGATCCCCTTACTCCCTGCTCTTCGCGCTCTCCAGCCCCTCCGCCGCTGAGCCGAAGCTCGCCGCCGCCACAGCTCGCCCGTGAGCTCGGCCACCGTGCGACCTCCTCGCCGCCTCCGCTGATGTGGAGCGCCGGCCACGCCGGTGCTTTAGCCGCCCGTGCACCGCAGCGCTGTGCCAGTTCCTCTCGCCAAACTCCGCGCCCGCGTGCCGAGCTCCTCGCCCGTGATCCGGCTACCAGTGCCCGGCCGGCACCATCGCCGACGCTGTGGTCTGGGTTCTCGACGAGCCCACCACGCTATGAACGGGCACCATAGCCTGCTTCGCGGCGCCCCGCTGCTGAAGCCACGGCGGCTTAACGCCGTGGGTTTGACCTTGACCCCGCCGCCCGTCAGTGGGCTCAGGTCGTGATTAGCTAAGGCTAATCACCGTTAACTAACCCCCGACATCGCCAAGGCCCCGCGCCCTAATCCTTTAATTAGGCTTAAACTAACCCTGTTTAACTCAGGTCACCGACGTGGACCCCACACGTCAGTTTGACCCCGCCATCAGCAGTTGACTTGTCGACGTCATGCTTATTCAATGTCGACGCAATTATTTATTTTCTCGATTTAAATTAATCAGGAAATTCCGTAAAATGATTCAAACTTCAAAAATCATAGAAATTCAACCGTAATCAGATTGAAATAATTTATATATGAAAATTATCAGAAAATGCAATCTATCCATCTGTACCAGTTTCATGCATGAAAAACCAACTTATACATGCTGTATAAGTGAAAACATGTAAATGGCATATATAAGAGCTTAATTTGAGTTGCATTTGAACTCTTGGTTCAAATGGACCTCTTCCAAACTGAATGCTAGTTGCATTAGCCCAAACAACATCACATCTACATGCCATGTTCATGCATCATATTGTTGCATATGATTGTGTATTGATTGTCGGCACTGCTCCTTCTCGATAGGTCCTGCCCGGAGATGTTCCAGAGTACTGGCTCTGTGAAGCAAAGCCCTCCTTGTTGATTTATCGTGCAAGCAAACCCCTTGTTCATTCCGACATAATCCTACTCTCTCGCCCTGCTCTCGCTATTGCATTAGGACAACAACGATTCATCTGCTACTTTGTGCTGCGGTAGTTGAACCCATTCCTCCGCATGACCTGTCATTGCCACAAGAAATAGTTGAAACCCACTAGCATGTGTTGGAGTTGATTGAGCCATGTTGTGTTCCTACCATGCTATGCCTGCTATTGCTTAGAGTTGTGTCAGTCTGATTCATTGGGAATGAATTGGAGTGTTACGATATGTTCTCGATGTCGAGAGTGAAGTGTGTGAACACGATTTGGTAAAGGTAGCGGTGAGAGGCCATGTAGGAGTACATGGTGGGTTGTCTCACTGAACCGGCCCTAAGCACCGAGTTCTATGTATGTTGTCCAATGACTCGACATTACCACACATTGGGTTCCGTAACTCGACCCTCTCGACTTATTAACCAACTTGATCTCTGCCCGTGAGTCGTAACTAGTTTCTCGTGTTTGTAGGTAGTGCTATTTTTCTACCAAGTGGCACCCGGCAGGTGGGCTTGGGACAGACTAGGCACAGTGGCACGATGTACCAAGTGGCACCCGGATGGTGGGCTTGGGAACCCTGCTCACATCGCTTTGGGGCCGTGAGCGACACCCCGCCGGATCTCCTTGCGGATGGAACCGAATAGGCGATAAACCCGACTAGAGTCTTGTGTGGTTAGTCGGTCGTGGCCGACACCTCGCCAAAGCTTCCGCTTGAAGGTTGCCGAGATACATGACGGTATATGGCGGTAAGTGGCGAGAGCGTGTGTGAAGAAGTACACCCCTGCAGGGTTATCATGATCTATTCGAATAGCCGTGTCCTCGGTTATGGACTTCTTGGATGCTTACGTGGTACATAGACAACTTGAAGTGGATACTCTAAAATGCTCAAGACAAGTGTGAGTGCTATGGATGGCCTTCTCGTATGGAGACGGGAATGAATCCATAGTGGTGTATTGTGTGGTGATTAGTGGACTGCAGCGCCTATATCACCTCAAAGGAGTTCTCGTAGTCGAGAACAGATAGCCACAGAGTCAAAGCTGGCTTGCTGCAACTAAACTCCACATTACCTTCTTGATACTAATGCATGTATAATAGGATCTGATGTAAGTCTTGTGAGTACCTTTGTACTCACGTTGTTTTATTTATGTTTTTGCAGCGGAGACTTCGGTCTTACTAGTAGTTCCGCTTGGACTTCACGAGTAGCTTGTTACCTCAGCTATGATCTTGTACCCTTGGGAGGGTCTTGTAGATAGTCGGCTTCTCAGCCTTTTTCTTTTGTAGTTGTCTCGTACTCGGACATGTAATGCTTCCGCTTGTTGCTTGTATGTTTCAATGATGGGTCATGTGACCCTGTTTGTATTAAATGCTATGTGGCTCTTCCGAGCCTTTATCTATATGAGTTTATGCTATGTTGTGATGCCATGTTGTACAGCACATACTTGCATGTTATGCGACGCGTGTAACTTGTATTGCTATGTGTGGGATCCGACAACCTAGTTGTTTATCCTTGGTAGCCTCTCTTATGGGGAAATGTAGTCTCGTGCTTCGAGCGATAGTAGTCCGCTACAGCCGGTTCACCGAGTCCTGCTAGCCCAACACTACTGCTGGATACTTGATCGCGGGCATGTGTTTCACTTCGTCTTATGTCTGTCCTTCGGGAAATGTCACGCGGTGATATTCGAGTCCTGCTTAGCCTGCTACATCCCGGGATACCGAGTCCTCGTTAGCCCAAGGTTACAGCCCGAATTCATACGTTGATGACCGACATGCTCGATGTGATTCATGTATGCCTGTCCCCATAGGTTAGTGCCACTTTGGGTTCATGACTAGTCATGTCGGCCCAGGTTCTCTGTCATATGGATGCTAGCGACACTATCATATACGTGAGCCAAAAGGCGCAAACGGTCCCGGGCCATGGTAAGGCGACACCCGTGGGAATATCGTGCGTGAGGCCACAAAGTGATATGATGTGTTACATGCTAGATCGGTGTGACTTAGGATCGGGGTCCCGACACCATAGGTCACTCCTGAGAAGGGCTTGGTAGGCTGAAGCTGATCGTATGGCACTTGGAGGCTGTCGAACGTCTCGACGGACAAGACGTTAAGCCCTATGCCGCTGTCGTGAGGGTCTTGGTGACTTGTACGTTGCTGATGACGGGTGAGCAGAGCATCCGTAGGGCGGCAGCGTGGTCAGCAAGACTTGATCTAGTCCGCCGAGCTGAAAGTGATGGCGACTTGGACCACCTCGAGCAAAGAAGCGGTGGCCTCAAGCCCGGAAGGCTGCGTCACCTTGCGAGCAAACTGCTTGAAGATATGCCGAGAGGTCAGGGCCTGAGCTCCGCCCAAGATGCGTGCGATAGCACGCGTTCCCGAAGCCCCAGCCCCTCGCCCCGATGGTGGTCGCTGCTCCTTCTTGGCGGTGGCGGTAGCGAGGAAGACCAGCATTGCCTCGAGCGGTCCTCGCGAGGCTGGTCCTCCAGCGCCTCACGAGGCTGGTCCCTGCCAGCGGTCCTTGCGAGGCTTGGTCGCAAGATTCGGGCGGGGGCCAATCGTCCCAGCCGTCCTCCGCCTCGTCCTCCTCCTCGGCAAAGAGCTCCCTATCGCTTATGCGCATGGGCGTCTTACCGAGGCGCCCATCTCAATGGCCTCCGAGCTCTTGACAGTAAGCAGTGTTGTGGTTGTGTATGTTGTGGAAGGGCAGAATGGCCGATCGCTTGGACCACTCGGGATGGTCCCGGCCATGCTACGTATCTGGCTCCGCCGCGAGCACGGCTACTCCCTTGCGCTTTACGTCCTTGGCTTTGGCTTTCTTCTCCTCCAGGTTGGTAGCTGGGAGCTCGAGGAGGGAAAGGCGCCCCTCCTTAGCTCTTGCGCACTTGGTCGCCAGGTTGAACAGCTCCAAAGCTGTGCATAGCTCCTCATGGATGGCGAGCTCCTCCTTCATCTTGACGTCGTGGGCGCCATTGGAAAACACAGAAATGATTGCCTCGTCCGTCACCTTGGGTATCTTGAGCCGAACGTTGTTGAAGCGCTAGATGTACTTCTGTAGGGTCTCTCCTGGCTGTTGCTTGATGCAGCGCAGGTCACCCGCGGCCGGAGGGAGGTCGCGAGTTCCCTGGAAGTTGGTGACGAAGCGGTCGCACATCACGTCCCAGGAGGAGATCGAGCCCGGGGGCGGGTTCAGGATCCACGAGCGAGCGCCATCCTTGAGAGCCATGGGGAACCAGTTCGCCATGACTTTTTCATCGCCGTTGGCCTCCTCGATGCTAAGCTCGTAGAGCTGCAAGAACTCCGCTGGGTCGGGGGAGCCGTCGTAGCGAGGAGGCAGGTCTAGCTTGAACTTGCCCGGCCAGGCGACGCTACGCAGCACAGGAGTGAAGTCACGACAGCCTGCGGTGGCCACCGGGGCCCTTTGCTGATGCGAAGCCTGCCCTTGATGCCCGTGCACCACCGCTGCAGGCGGCGCGCGGTCTTGTCGCGGTGGCGCTGGGAGCGCGGGTGCATTCTCTTGCGGCCGGGGAACTTCTTGGCAGCTTCCTTCTTCTCGCGCGGGCGCCCGACACGGCGGGTCATGCCGGGGGCCGCGCGCCTTGGCGCCAGAGCGTTGTCTTGGTGCAGAGGTGGTGGAGGCGCTTCGTGAGCCACATCGCCTGCAGCGGACGGAGGGCGAGGCAGCGAGAGGGGCGGCGCGGGGGAGCCCCCTGCGGTGCTGACGAGCTCGGCGATGCGGTCCAGCCAGTCTCGTAGAGGTCATTGACTGGGCGGTAGCACAGGAGCTCGCGTGCCATGAGCAGCACGGCCTGCGCGTCCGTGGGAGCGCGACGAGCGTGAGATGAAGAGCCGACTGGGGTTAGCGACGGAGTGGCGGTGCGGCCGTCTCGCCGCACCGAGGGGTGCAGCGAGGACGCTTGCTGCTCGTTTCCCGCTAGGCCGGTGGCGGCGTTGGCGGCGGGCGATGAGGAACGACAGGAGGCCCGCCGACAGGGGTGGTCTGAGCGATGTGAGCAGCGAGGGCAGCCTGGCGCTCAGCGCTGGCTCAATGAGCGTCCGCCAAGGATGCGACGAAGCGACGGCAAGCGGATCGGTGGGAGGAATGCTTCGGTGCACCCCTACTGGCGCGCCACATGTCGGATTTCGGGTTCCGACAAAACCCTTGAGGTTCAAACACTGGGGTGCGCACTAAGATCTCTCTCTCTCTCTCCCAAGATCGCTCTCGCAACAATCACAAGGCCTAGCTCGACGAACCCAAAGAACGAGAGACACGAGAGTTTATACTGATTCGGGCCACCGATGTGGTGTAATACCCTACTCCAATGTGGTGTGGTGGATTGGCTCTTGGGCTGAGGATGAACAGTTACAAGGGAAGAACAACCTCCTCAGGAGAGGTGTTCTTGTGCTTGGTGAACGTGTGTGGTTGAGGATGATCTGAATGATCCACCTAGCTCAGTTCTGATCCGTCCCGGTCCATGGTGGTGGCTAGTCCTATTTATAGAGGCCCTTGTCCTCTCCCCAAATATTGAGCGGGAAGGGATCAAACAACATCCAAATTCAAAGGGAGACAACTAGTACAAGTTATCCTGACTAAAGGTGGTCTTCGTCTGCCAAAGGCTCTGGTGGTGACGCCGTCTTGGGCTCCAAAGTGACCTCCGTCCTGCCGTCATGCTAGTCTTGGTCTCACAGTAACGAGCATGGAAACTCTCTCGCCGATGCCCCGGGACTTCGCTCGCGTGTTCCTCTTTAGCACCAAAGAGGAAACGAGACATCAAGGCACTGGGCGCCTCACTGCCTCCAGCCATCATGGCTTAAGGCCACAGAATCTCGTGAGGTGTCCTTGCCTTGACTTCTCCGCCTCGCGAGCCGGCCTGGTGAGGCTGCCCCGAGGAGGTCTTAGGTCGCCCGCCTCGGAGGCTTGGCCTCGCGAGGATCTTGAGTGTTTTCTGGTGAGGATGGGCCATACAGGGCCGCTGGTGGAGCCACACTGTGGGCCGCGGGTAGGCAAGTCTGGGGACCCCCATTCCGAGGACGCCGACAGTTGGGTCTTGTCGATCGTCTGATCCACCCATCGGGTCACTAATAGGTCACCGAGGCTCGGGCGGGTCTGTAGTGAGTCGCCAAGTTTCAGCCGGGTCATATTTTTGGCTGGGTCATACCGTAGGGTATATCCCCAACATTAGCCCCCAGTTTAATTTGGATTTATCCATGTTAAACTGATCCTGCAACATTTACACAAGAATAAATTTGACAGGTTGTGCTCCGAGTTAAATATTCTTATAAGCCGGCACCTGATCATCCTTAAGTCCTTGTCATTTCCTTCTTCTAGAAAATCTGGGTCAATAGGCCAGCTTCATAATCAATTTGCTGACATTGGTTTCTCACAGAAAAATATTGTGAAGAATAATTCATTTGATTCAGCTCCCAATCCTTAACAAAAATATTGGTCTTGAAACACTCATCCGATTTTCAACCGGCTTGAAGATGTAGAACTTGACGGTTTATCATTGCCAAAATATCCAGTTTGTAAATATTGATAGCACCAGGTCATAATTGTTGCCAACATCAAGCTTGAAAATGTACCTCCCTTATATGCATATCACTTGTAGCCCCCAAGTCTTAAGAAGGGAGCGTAGTAACATCTTAAGACTTGCTTCAATATAAATACTATAACTTAGTAGAAATCTGGTTTGTTCATGTAGGTCACCAATCATAAACTGAACATTTTGTACTTCCCATGTGTGGCCCCCAAGTGTCGGGTTATTATGCAATAATGACCAGGGACTTTGTAGATATGATCATGTAGACTTGAGCAGCAACGTGTAGCCCCCAAGGGTCGGCTTAGTAAGATAATACTGAGCTGGGACTTTATATATACTTTATTGAAAATAACATCATATGATGTAGCCCCCACCGTGGTGCTCCAACCCACGACCATAAGGTTAAGAGCCTTGGGCTTTACCAACTGAGCACTGGAACCTTCAATACAATGGATTAAGGCTTGTGTGCTTGGAATTTTTAGAGGAGCAATTAGTAGCCCCCAAGGGCCGGCTCATCACTATTTGATGGGTCGGGTCTTTAGTAAGGCGAGTTAAGAATGACCTTGCATTAGCCCTCAAGTACCATGGTGCATGCTGGCAGTGACATGGAACTTGCGTATTTGATGTAATCTCAATGAATAATGCAGCCCCCAAGTGCCGGGTTGTAAGCCTGCTGCAACTCGGGACTATTCCTTCCATTGCAGAATAAATCATATCCACTTATAAAGAAATAATAGCCATTGCACTGGAGCGACTTTGAAAAGCTCAATCATAATAGTGATTATTGATAACCATAATAAAAGTCCAGCCATGTTGGCTATTCAAGATTTGAATAATATAATCCGGTATGAAAACCTCAATCATTCAATATCATCATGAAAATCCAGCCAATTTTGGCTATTAAAGATTTGAATACCTTATCGGTTGACAAGTAAATCAGGAGTTTAAATACCCAGCGGCTCTTGCCCGATGGCGACTTAATACACATCCCTTGTAATCCGGGATTTTTGTAACCCGGTGGCTTATAGCCTTTAACAATCAAGAACTGATAACATCAATTTGAAACATCAATTTTGATGATGGGCTTGAACTTCAATCATTTATGTAAGTCATACCTCCGCATGTTCTACACAAAGTTTAAACAACATATGCCCTGGCTGTCGGCGCTCTCGAACGGGATACCTGCACTTGCTCGCTCGCTGGCCCGCGCTGGCGTGGCTCAAGGGGTGGCCCGGGCCGCCCATCTTCATCAAGACAGCTCAAGACCTCGCGAGGGTCCAAGCTTCATGGGCGGACGACAGAAGCTTCCCAGCACGGCCTCACAGGCTGGCTCACGAGGAGGCGGAGAGATCAAGGTAGGGTACTCACGAGGTGCCCATGACGCAAGCCATGATTTACCAAGGGCGCCAAGTGGGCGCCAGCCAAGCAAGAAGTCCTCTATTTCCTCTTTGGTGCAAAGGAGGCAAGCAGCGGCGAGAGCATCAAGCAAAGGCAACTATTTCGTGTAACAAGACCAAGACCAACACAACGGTAGGAAGGAGGTCATCGGTGGAGCCCAAGCCAAGCGCCACCGCCGAGTCTTTGGCAAAGCGAGGACCGACTTTTAGTCAGATAAGTGTACTAGATGTTCCCTTCAAAATGGCCAATTGTTGGCGCCCTTCCGCTCAATATTTGGGAAGAGGCCAGGGCCTTTGCCTATAAATAGGACTAGCCACCCATAGGGTAGAGGCATCTTGAATCGAGCAAGAGATCAATCTAGAGAGAGAGAGAAGCGATGAACTCCCTAGCAGTTCATCGAGACCTGCCAAGAATGCATTCTCGCGAGGCTGTTCTTCCTTGTACTGCTTCATCATCCGCCCTGAGGCAATCCACCACACCACACACTGGAGTAGGGTATTACACCACCATGGTGGCCTTAACCAAGTATAAACCTTGTGTCCTTTGTGTTGCTCTTTTGTGTAGTTTAGATCCTTGCAGGCGATTCAGGTGTAGGTAGGTAGGAGGTGAGATCTCCGCGTGCACCCCAGAGTTCGAACCTAGAGGGTCCGCCGGAACCCGAAATCCGACATTTGGCGCGCCAGGTAGGGGTGCGCCGGAGTTTTCCCTTCCGCCGACCCGCTCTCCGCCAACATCGTGATTCGCCCTATGATGAGTAGTGCGCCGCCAGCTCCGGTCGCCAGCACCAACACAGGGGCCAGGGGGCTCCGAGCCTTGGCCCCAGCCCTGCGACAGGTGCAGTGGCCGAACAAGTTCAAGCCAGAGACACCACCGCGCTACAAACGGCACGACTGATCCGCTGGCCTTCCTGCTGGCATACGAGGGGGCCGTCCTCGAGGCGGGGGCGACGACAGGGTCAGGGCTAACTGGCTTCCCATGGCCCTCACCGGCGCCCCGCGCATGTGGCTGCTCCGCCTGTCAGTGGCTTTCGTGACCTCTTGGGAGGAGCTGCGCGACCTCTTCCTCCCCCAGCACGCTGCGCCGGTGCCCCCGGTCGTCGCAGCTCTCCTGGGCGGCTCGCAGGCGCCACCTTCAGGCCGCCACATCAAGCTATTCGTCCGCCAGATCGGCTCTGCCTCTGCGCAGCATGGGGCTCCTCTGGGTCGGTCGGCGCCCAAGGCCGATCTGGCCTTCAGCTCGGAGGATCACCCTTCCAACTCAGCCTGCACGGGCGCGCTCCCAATGATGTGCACCCCCACCATTTGCCAGGTGGCCATCACCAGGACTCTCATCGACGGCGGCGCAGGCCTCAGCATGCTCTCGGTTGAAGCCTTCAGCCTCCTCCACGCATCCGGGGCGGCTTCAGCCCAACAGAGGCCCTTCTTGGGCGTCGGGGCGGTTCCTTGGCTCCACAGGGGCAGATCCGCCTTCCGGTGACCTTCGCACCTCGACAACTTCCGCGACGGAGCTAATCGACCGACATCGCCCCCATCGGCCTCCCATACAACGCCATCCTTGGCTACCCAGCACTAGCCCGATTCATGGCCGCGACTCACCCGGCGTACAACCTCATGAAGATGCCCGGGAGCAGCGGCGTCCTCACCGTGTCCGGAGACATCGGGGATGCGTTGCAAGTGCTCAAGCTCATCTTCAAGACTGCGGCGGCGGCACAGCCCGCCGACTTAGACGCCTCTGAGCCCAAGGGGGCTGATCCGGCCAAGAAGAAGCAGCTGTTCACCCAAGACAAGGCGGAACCAAGCAGATACTGGTCAACGAGGACGGATCCACTAATGCCACCTTCACCATAGGCGCCAACCTCGAGCCCGAGCAGGAGGAGGCCCTGGTCAAGTTCCTACGTGCGAACAAGAAGGTGTTCGATGGGAACCTGATCAGGCGGGCGGGGTCCCAAGTGGCGTGTCGAGGCACCACCTCAACGTGTGCCCCAACGTGCGCCCCATGAAGCAGAAAGCGAGACGGCAGTCCACTGAGAAGCAGGCTTTCATCGTCCAAGAGACCCGCAAGCTAGAGGCGGCAGGGGTCATTCGCGAGGTCCGATACCCAGATTGGTTGGCTAACCCGGTTGTCGTGCCAAATAAAGGGGGGAAAGAACGCATGTGTGTCGACTTCACCAACCTCAACAAAGCCTGCCCGCAGGATCCATTCCCGCTCCCTCGTATCGATCAGATCGTCGACTCCACCACCGAGTGCAACCTGTTATGTTTCCTGGATGCCTTCTCTGGCTATCACTAGATCAAGATGGCAGTAGAGGACGTGGAAAAAATGGCTTTCCTGACCCCGCGTGGAGTGTACTGCTACACATGCATGCCGTTCGGGCTGCGCAACGCAGGAGCGACCTTTCAGCGGCTGATGCACATCGCCTTGGGTCAGCAGCTCGGGAGGAATATTGAGGCTTATGTCGATGACATTGTGGTGAAGTCTCGGGAGGCCAGAAACCTAATACAAGACCTGGAGGAAACCTTCACGAGCCTCAACACAGTGAACCTGCGGCTCAACCCGGAGAAGTGTGTGTTTGGGGTCCCCTCGGGCAAGCTCTTGGGCTTCCTCGTGTCCCACCAGGGCATCGAGGCTAACCCAGAAAAGGTCAAAGCAGTCGAGGACATAAGCCCGCCGAAGACCCTCGGAGAGATCTGAGAAGCTCACTGCAGTGGCGTGACTGCACTAGGGCCTTCATCTCCAAGTTGGGGAGCAGCGCTACCCTTATTCAAGCTGATGAAGAAAGGGCCCTTTGAATGGACTAAAGAGGCCGACAAGGCGTTCCAAGATCTCAAAAGGTATAACCAGCCCTCCGGTAATGGTGGCTCACGCCTCAAGAGCCCCAGGTGCTCACCTGTGCCACTCCTGCAGGCCTGGGAGGCGTTGCATCCTAGATCGCCGACCCGGCCCTCACAACTCATTAATTGCTCGTCGCTTGCATCTTCATCGCTACCCTCCAACTCCAAGGATATCGATGCTGCGATCCTGCTCCCACCGTGTTCACTTCCGCACGCTTACTTTGATGAGCATGTTTTTGTTTCACCAGTACCTCGGGTTTTCTTCCCGCCACCGTGATGCGGGCTCTCGACGCTTTCTCCAGGGCGCCACATTTCTTGGCCCGGTCGGCTTTAGGGCAACGACTTCAAGATATGGCGCCACTCCACCACAAGCGGCGCTTAGCGCTTCAAATACCGACAAGGCACTCTGCTCCCTCGGTGCCCCCGACCCTCGGTTTCGGGCCTATACGGGTCCACCACCTCAGCCAGACGGCGCTACCGAGCTCATGCTACCTCGATGATCTACATCCATGATGCGCCCACTTCTGAGTTGTTGTCGCCCTCCGCTCGAGCCGCTTCTTCGTGACCCGCCCGATGGCGTGATGCAAGAGGAGTTTGACACCGCTGGCGCAACCGAACGTTGCAGCTTGTTCCCCATCCCCTCGCATGCCAACGTGATTACCGAAGTGGGTCTTAAACACAAGCTCGTCTCCGATGGTACCTTTGATCACTACAAAGTGCGCGTCGTTCGTGGGATTTTGGCCAACGCGGCCGGCATCGACGACCGACACCTTCGCTTCCGGCCGCTGCCCGGCTGACGATACACATGGTTTCTCCACCAGCTTCCGCAGCTTGGCCGCTGCACCAAAATGGACGCTCTCCAATCGACTTCCTCCATGGTCACCTCGAGGAGCAGTGTCTTCGCTGAAGAGCTCACCGTTGTTGACCTGCTTCCTCACCACTTGTCTCGCTTGGCCAACTTTGTATCGGACTCTCAAGAGGCTCCACTGGGCCAGGCCAAAGGCATCGCGCCGCTTTCCACCAGCTTGTTCCGCTTACCCGCCGATGCTCGCCATTTTTCGCCCATCATCGGGTTTTGTTGGGGAACTAGTATCAAAAAAAATTCCTACACACACGCAAGATCATGGTGATGGCATAGCAATGAGGGGGAGAGTATTGTCCACGCATTCAGACTGTGGTTGAAGTTACAGGACAACGCTGGTTGATGTAGTCAGACGCCTTCACGATCCGACATCCAAGCACCGAACGCACGGCACCTCCACCAGCACACGCTCAGCTCTCGATGATCGATCCCCTGACCGATCCAAGAAAGTGTTGGGATGAGTCCCACAAGACGACGAAGGCGGGGACGATGATGATGTTTCACTCTGCCAAGCAGGTCACTTAAACTTACATGATATGACCGAGGTGGAATGGTGGAAGGGGCACGCACACTGCTAAGGAACCATCCAGATCAACTTAGGTTCTGGGTGCTCCCCTCGCCTCGTATATAAAGGAGGAGGAGGCGGTCGCCCTGTTGGAAGGCTTGAGGAGTCCTACTCCCACCGGGAGTAGACTCCTCCTGCCTTGTTGGAGAAGGAAAGGGGAGGAAAGAGGGGCGCCGCCTCTCCTTGTCCCTATTCGGACTAGGGAGGGGCGCAGCCCTCTCTGGCCGGCCCTCCTCTTTTCCTCATGGCCCACTAAGGCCCATTATCCCCTGTGGGAGGGTTCCAAGATCTGTCTTGAGAAAATCCCGATTTCACCCGGAACCATTTCGATATCCAAATATAGGCTTCCAATATATCAATCTTTATGTCTCACCATTTCGAGACTCCGCCATGTCCATGATCACATCTGGGACTTTAACAAACTTTGGTACATCAAAACTTGTAAACTCATAATAAATCGCCATCGTAACGTTAAGCGTGCGGCAGATCTACCGTTCTAGAACTATGACATGACCTAGAACTATTCTCAATATAACCAATAGCGGAACTCGATGCCCATATTGGTTCCTACATATTCTACGAAGATCTTTATCGGTCAACGATAACTACATACGTTGTTCCCTTTGTTATCGGTATAGTTATCATTTGCCCGAGATTCATCGTCAGATCCAATACCAGTTCAATCTCGCACGCAAGTCTCTTTACTCGTCTGCGGATATATCATCTCGAACTAACTTATTAGTTGCAATGCTTGAAGGCTTGTGATGTGTATTACCGAGAAGGCCCAGAGATACCCTCCGACAATCGGAGGACAAAACCTAATCTCAAATACGCCAACCCAACATGTACCTTTGAGACACACCTCAGTACTCCTTTATAATCACCCGCACGCTAGGACGTTGGTAGCACCAAAGTGTTCTCCGTAAACGGGAGTTGCATAATCTCATAGTTACCGGAACATGTAAGTCATGAAGAAAGCAATAGAAATATACTAAACGATCAAGTGCTAGGCTAATGAATGGGTCATGTCAATCACATCATTCTAATGATGTGATCCCATTAATCAAATAACAACACATGTCTATGGTTAGGAAACATAACCATCTTTGATTAATGAGCTAGTCAAGTAGAGGCATACTAGTGACTATATGTTTGTCTATGTATTCACACATGTATCATGTTTCCAAGTTATACAAATTCTAGTACGAATAATAAACATTTATCATGATATGAGGAAATAAATAATAACTTTATTATTGCCTTCTAGGGCATATTTCCTTCGTCTCCTACTTGCACTAGAGTCAACAATCTAGATTACATAGTAATGACTCTAACACCCATGGAATCTCGGTGCTGATCATGTTTTGCTCCGTGGAAGAGGCATAGTCAACGGGTCTCGCAATATTCGGGATCCGTATGTATCTTGCAAATTTCTATGTCTCCCACCTTACTTGCTCCTCGAATGGAATTGAAGCATCTCTTGATATGCTTGGTCCTCTTATGAAATCTGGATTCCTTTGCCATGGCAATTGCACCAAGATTGGCTCAATATATTCTTCATTGGTCCCATGTACTAGGTATGACCCCCAGATCGGAAATGAACTCTTTCATCCAGACTCTTCATTCGCTGCTCCAAGCAGCTATGTAATCCGCTTCACATGTAGATCCCGCTTACCACGCTTTGTTTAGAACCTGCACCAACTGACAGCTCCACCGCTTAATAAAAATATTGTATCCGCTCATGCGATTAGAATCGTTCGATCAGTGCACAAAGCTAATTTCGACATAACCATTTACTTACTAGCTCTTTTGTCACCTCCATATATGAGAAACATATCTTAGTCCTTTCGTATGTCAGATGTTCTTGATCGCTGTCCAGTTGATCCACTCGATTACTTTTGGTACCTTTCCCGCCAAGCTTTCGCTATCGCTATACGCTGCCAGTGTCTGGTATACAGTATTGCATACATGATAGAGCCTATGGCTGAAGCTATATTAGAACATCTTTCATTTTCTCTCTATTCTTCGCCGTGGCTCTCGCATTGAGTCCTGACTCAATTTCACACCTTGTAATACAGGTAAAAACCTTTCTTCGTTCTCGATCCATTTTGAACTTTTTCAAAACTTTATCAAGGTATGTGCTTAGTGAAAGTCCAATTTGTTGGGGAACGCGTGCAGAAAATTAAAATTTTTCCTACGGTTTCACCAAGATCCATCTATGAGTTCATCTAAGCAACGAAGTCAAGGGAGTGAGTTTGCATCTACATACCACTTGTAGATCGAAAAGGAAGCTGCTCAAGGAGATGGTGGTGATGATGGAGTCGATTACTGCGATTCGTGATCACCGATGACCAAGTGCTGAACGGACAGCACCTCCGCTGCTCAACACACGAGACGGTATGCAGACGTACTCCCTCCGCCTTGATCCAGCAAGGAGGAAGGAGAGGTTGAGGAAGACAGCTCCAACAGCAGCACGACGTGGTGGTGTTGTTGGTGCAAAGATCCCACAGAGCTTCGCCAAGCACGCACGGAGGAGGAGAGGTGTTGGGAGGGAGGGCTGCGCCACTTGTGTGTAGTAGCCCTCCCTCACCCCCTATTTATAGGGGAAGGGGCAGGTCGCCCCTCAGATGGGAATCTAGAGGGGCGGCGGCTGTGAGGGTGGCTTGCCCCTGAAGGGGGGCGCCTCAGGGTTCCCCCAACCCTAGGCGCATGGGCCTAAGGGTTGCGCCCAGCCCACTGTGGCTGGCTCTGCCCACGCAGCCCATAGGCCCCCCGGAGGGGTGGCCCTCCCGTGGACCTCCGAACCCTTCCTATGGCCCTGTGATAATACCGGTATGCCCTCAAACTTTCCGTGTCCGCTTGACAACTTCCCATATATAAATCTTTACCTCCCGACCTTCCGAACTCCTCGTGACGTCCGGATCTCATCCGGACTCAACAACATTCGTAATCACATACAAGTCTTCCTAATAACCCTAGGCCACCAACCTTATGTGTAGACCCACGGGTTCGGGAGACATGCATATGACCGAGACAGCTCTCAGTCAATAACCAACAGCGGATCTGGATACCCATGTTGGCTCTACATGCTCCTCGATGATGTCATCGGATGAACCACGATGTCAAGGATTCAAGCAACCCTCAGATATATTCCCTTTGTCGATGATAGATACATGCCCGAGACTCGATCGCCGGTATCCCAATACTCGCTCAGTCTCATATGCAAGTCACTTTACTGCATCAGAATGCATGATCCCGTGACCAAACACTTGGTCACTTTGAGCTCATTATGATGATGCACTACCGAAAGGGCCCAGGATACCTCCTCCGCCATACACGGAGTGACAAACTCGCCTCGATCCGTGTCAACCCAATGACACTTTCGAGATACCAGAGTGCACCTTTATAGTCACCCGCCATTACGCCAGGACGCTTGGTACACCCAAAGCACTCCCACGGTATCCGGGAGTTACACGATCTCATGGTCTAAGGAGAGATACTTGACATTGAAAAGCTCTAGCAAAACGAACTACACGATCTTGTGCTATGCTTAGGATTGTCCATCCATCACGCCATTCTCCTAATGACGTGATCCCGCTGTCAATGACATCCGATGTCCATAGTCGAAACCATGACTATCTCGCGACCAACGAGCTAGTCAACTAGAGGCTTACTAGGACGATTGTAGTCTATGTATTCACACGCATGTATTACGATTTCCGGATAATACAATTATAGCATGAATAAAAGACAATTATCATGAACAAGGAAATATAATAATAATGCTTTTTATTATTGCCTCTAGGGCATATTTCCAACAGTCTCCCACTTGCACTAGAGTCAATAATCTAGTTACATTGTGATGAATCGAACACCCATAGAGTTCGTGTTGATCATGTTTTGCACGGTGGAAGAGGTTTAGTCAATGGATCTGGCTGATATCCAGATCCGTATGCACTTTACAATTTCTATGTCTCCATCCCTAACATTTTCACGGATGGAGTTGAAGCGACGCTTGATGTGCCTGGTCTTCTTGTGAAACCCGGCTCCTTGGCAAGTGCAATAGCTCCAGTGTTGTCACTGAAGAGTTTGATCGGCCCCACGCATTGGGTATGACTCTAGGTCGGTGATGAACCTTCACCCAAATTGCTTCATGCGCTGCCTCCGAGGCTGCCATGTACTCCGCTTCACATGTAGATCCCGCCACGACGCCTCGCTTGCTGCACGCACTTACTATCGCCCACCATTCAACATATACACGATCCGGGTTCGTGACTTAGAGTCATCCAGATTCAGTGTCGAAGCTTAGCGCCGACGAACTTTACGATTTGAGCTCTTCGTCACCTCCATAAACGAGAAACATGTCCTTTGTCCTTTTCAGTACTTTAGGATATTCTTGACCACTGTCCAGTTGTTCCTTGTCGGATTACTTTGGTACCTTCCTACCAAACTTACTGCAAGGTTTACATCAGGTCTGTACACAAGATGGCATACATAATAGATCCTATGGCTGAGGCATAGGGATGACACTCATCTCTTTCTTTATCTTTTGTCCGTGGTCGGGCATTGAGCCGAGCTCAATCTCACACCTTGCAACAGTGCAAGAACCCTTTCTTGACCTGATCCATTTTGAACTTCTTCAAAATCTTATCAAGGTATGTGCTTTGTGAAAGACCTATGAGGCGCCCTCGATCTATCTCTATAGATCTTGATGCCTAATATATAAGCAGCTTCTCCAAGGTCCTTCATTGAAAACACTTATTCAAGTAGGCCTTAATGTTGTCCAAGAATTCTATATCATTTCCCATCAAAAGTATGTCATCTACATATAATATGAGAAATGCTACAGAGCTCCCACTCACTTTCTTGTAAACGCAGTGCTTCCATAAGTCAGATAAACCCAAACGCTTTGATCATCTCATCAAAGCGAATGTTCCAACTCCGAGATGCTTGCACCAGCCCATAAATGGATCGCCGAGCTTGCATACTTTGTTAGCATTCTTAGGATCGACAAAACCTTCCGGTTGCATCATATACAGCTCTTCCTTAAGATAACCGTTAAGGAACGCTGTTTTGACGCCCATCTGCCATATCTCATAATCATAGTATGCGGCAATTGCTAACATGATTCGGACGGACTTAAGCTTCGCCACGGAGAGAAAGTCTCATCGTAGTCAATCCCTTGAACTTGCCGATAACCTTAGCGACAAGTCGAGCTTTATAGATGGTGACATTACCATCCGCCCTTCGTCTTCTTCTTCTTAAAGATCCATTTGTTTTCTATCGTCACGATCATCGGGCAAGTCACCAAAGTCCATACTTTGTTTTCATACATGGATTCTATCTCGGATTTCATGGCTTCTAGCCATTTGTTGAATCTGGCCCGCCATCGCTTCTTCATAGTTCAAGGTTCACCGTTGTTCAACAACATGATTTGTGATGTGGTTGCTGCATCACTCGTGCGGAACGTGTCCTAGTGGACCTACGAAGTTCAAGAGCAACTTGATCCGAAGTACCTGATCATCATCATTATTTTCCTCTTCGCTGGTGTAGGCATCACAGAACATTTTCCCGAGCTGCACTACTATCCTGCTCAAGAGGTAGTACTTCATCGAGTTCTACTTTCCTCCCACTTACTTTTTTCGAGAGAAACTTTTTCCGTAAAGGATCCGTTTGGCAACAAAGATCTTGCCTCGGATCTTAAGTAGAAGGTATACCCAATGGTTTCTTTAGGGTATCCTATGAAGACGATTTTTCCGACTTTGGGTTCGAGCTTTCAGTTGAAGTTTCTGACATAAGCATCGTGATCCCCAAACTTTTAGAAACGACAGCCTAGGTTTCTTCCCAAACCATAATTCATACGGTGTCGCCTCAACGGATTTAGACGGTGCCCTATTTAAAGTGAATGTAGTTCTCTCTAGAGCGATCCTCAAAATGATAGCGGTAAATCGGTAAGAGACATCATAGATCGCACTATATCCAATAGAGTGCGACACGACGTTCGACACACACATTATTACCGAGGTGTTCCAGCGGCGTGAGTTGTGAAACGATTCCACATTTTCTTAAGTGTACCAAATTCGTGACTTAAATATTCTCCTCCACGATCTGATCAGAGAATTTTATCTTTCGTCACGCTTGATTCTCTACTTCATTCTGAAATTCTTTGAACTTTTCAAAGGTCTCGACTTGTGTTTCATCAAGTAGACATACCCATATCTACTCAAGTCATCAAGGAGAGTGAGAACATAACGATATCCTCCCATGAGCCTCAACACTCATTGGACCGCATACATCATCGGTATGTATGATTTCCAACAAGTTGGTTGCTTCGCCCATTGTTCCGGAGAACGGAGTCTTGGTCATCTTGCCCATGAGGCATGGTTCGATGTGTCAAATGATTCATAATCTAGAGACTCTAAAAGTCCATCAGATGGAGTTTCTTCATGCGCTTACACCAATGTGACCATATGCCAAGGTACAAAGTATGTGGGACTATCGTTATCAACTTTACATCTTTTGGTATTCACGCTTATGAATATGTGTAACATTACGCCGAGATTCATTAAGAATAAACTGACCATTGGAGCATGACCATAAAACATATCTCTCATATAAATAGAACAACCATTATTCTCGGATTTAAATGAGTAGCCATCTCAGATTAAACGAGATCCAGATACAATGTTCATGCTCAAACTTGGCACCAAATAACAATTATTAAGGTTCAAACTAATCCCGAGGGTAAATGTAGAGGTAGCGCGTCGACGGCCATCACATCGACTCGAACCATTCCCGACGCCAAGATCGTCACCTCGCCCTTCGCCGGGCCTCCGCTTATTCCGCAGCTCCCGCTGTGAGTTACAAATATGAGCAACGGCACCGTATCAAATACCAGAGTTACTTTAGTATCGGTAAGGTACACATCAATTACATGTATATCAAATATACCTTTGGTGTTGCCGGCCTTCTTATCCGCTAAGTATTTGGGGCAGTCTCCGCTTAGGACCCTTCCCTTGCAATAAAAGCACTCTGCCTCGTGCTTGGGTCCATTCTTTGACTTCTTCCCTGCAACTTGCTTACCGGCGCCGCAACCTCCTTGCCAGTCCTTCTTTGAAGTTCTTCTTGCCTTGCCCTTCTTGAACTTAGTGGTTTTATTGACCATCAACACTTGATGTTCTTCTTGATTTCAACCTCTCGCTGACTTCAAAGATTGAGAATACTTCAGGAATGGTCTTCACCATCCCCTGCATATTGTAGTTCATCACAAAGCTCTTGTAGCTTGGTGGAGCGATCAAGGATTCTCACAATGACCGCCTCTGCTCGGAGGTTTATGTCCACTCGGGACAAAGCGGTTGTGCAACCTGCACATTTTGAGTATGTGTTCACCGACAGTAACTGTTTTCCTCCATCTTACAACTATAGAACTTGTCGGAGACTTCATATCTCTCGACCCGGCGTGAGCTTGGAAAACTAGTTTCAGCTCCTCGAACATCTCATATGCTCCGTGTTGCTCAAAACGCTTTTGGAGCCCCGGTTCTAAGCGTGAAAAGCATGCCGCATCGAACGAGGGAGTAATCATCAAGACGAGACTGCCAAGCATTCATAATGTCTTGGTTCTCTCGACGGAGTCCACCTAGCGGTCCTTCTAGGACATATTGTTTCGGCAGCTATGAGGATGATCTCTCGTGTTCCGGACCCAGCCAGATAGTTGCTGCCCGCATCTTTCAGCTTGGTTTTCTAGGAACGCTGCTAGTTCAAGTTGACATGAGCGCAGCCATTTGATCTACAAGACATATTATGCAAAAGTTTTAGACTAAGTTCATGATAATTAAGTTCATCTAATCAAATTATTTAATGAACTCCCACTCAGATTAGACATCCCTCTAGTCATCTAAGTGTTACACGATCCGAGTCGACTAGGCCGTGGTCCGATCATCACGTGAGACGGACTAGTCATCGTCGGTGAACATTCTCATGTTGATCGATCTTCCATACGACTCGTGTTCGACCTTTCGTCTCCGTGTTCCGAGGCCATGTCTGTACATGCTAGGCTCGCTGGTTAACCCTAAGTGTTTTGTATGTGTAAATCTGTCTTACACCCGCTGTATGTGAACGAAGGATCTATCACACCATCATCATCACGTGGTGCTTCAAACGATTTAACTTTAGCAACGGTGCACGCTTAGGGAGAACACTTTGATATTGTTAGGGATCATCTTATTTACTACCGTCGTCTAAGTAAACAAGATGCATAAACATAATAAACATCACATGCAATTATATAGTAGTGACATGATATGGCCAATATCATAAAGCTCCATTGATCTCCATCTTCGGGCTCCATGATCATCTTGTCACCATGCATGACACCATGATCTCCATCATCATGATCTCCATCATCGTGTTCATGAAGTTGTCACGCCTAACGACTACTTCTACTTCTATGGCTAACGCGCTTAGCAATAAAGTAAAGTAATTTACATGGCGTTCTTCAATGACACGCAGTCATACAAAATAAAGACAACTCCTATGGTATCCTGCCGGTTGTCATACTTCATCGACATGCAAGTCGATTCCTATTACAAGAACATGATCTCATACATCACAATATGTCATTCATCATTCATCACAACTTGGCCATATCACATCACATGACAATTGCTGCAAAACAAGTTAGACGCCCTCTAATTGTTGTTGCATCTTTACGGGCTGCAATTGGGTTCTAGCAAGAACGCTTTCTTACCTACTAATAACCACAACGTGATTTTGTCAACTTCTATTTACCCTTCATAAGGACCCTTTTCATCGAATCCGCCTCCAACTAAAGTGGAGAGACAGACACCCGCCAGCCACCTTATGCAACTAGTGCATGTTAGTCGGTGGAACCGGTCTCACGAAGCGCACGTAAGGTTGGTCCGGCCGCTCATCCCACAATACCGCTGGAAGCAAGATAAGACTAGTAGCGGCAAGCAAGTTGACAAGATCTACGCCCACAACAAAATTGTGTTCTACTCGCAATAGAGAACTACGATAGACTCCTAGCTCATGATGCCACTTTTAGAACGCGCAGAAAATTAAAATTTTTCCTACGGTTTCACCAAGATCCATCTATGAGTTCATCTAAGCAACGAGTCAAGGGAGGAGTTTGCATCTACATACCACTTGTAGATCGAAAGTGAAGCGCTCAAGGATGGTGATGATGGAGTCGCATCAACCGTGATTCCGATCACCGATGACCAAGTGTTGAACGGACAGCACCTCCGCTGCTCAACACACGAGATGGCACGGACGACGCTCTCCGCCTTGATCCAGCAAGGAGGAAGGAGAGGTTGAGGAAGACAGCTCCAACGGCAGCACGACGGGGTGGTGTTGTTGGTGCAGAAGATCCGGCTGTAGGCTTCGCCAACCACGATGGAGGAGGAGAGGTGTTGGGAGGGAGGGCTGCGCTGACTTGTGTTTGCAGCCTCCCTCACCCCCTATTTATAGGGGAAAGGGCAGAATGGCCCTCTAGATGGGAATCTAGAGGGGGGGCGGCGCGGGAGGGGGGCTTGCCTCAAGGGGGCGCCTTCTAGGTCCCCCAAACCCTAGGCGCATAATTAAGGGGGCGCCCAGCCCACCTGTGGCTGGCTCCCCGCCCACGTGCAGCCCATGTCCCCGAGGGGTGGCTCCCTCCTGGACCTCCGAATCCTTCCCGTGGCCCCTGATAATACCGTATGCCCTCGAAATTTCCGTGTCCGCTTGACAACTTCCATATATAAATCTTTACCTCCGGACATTCCGAACTCCTCGTGACGCCCGGGATCTCATCCGGACTCAACAACATTCGTAATCACATACAAGTCTTCCTAATAACCCTAGCGCCACCGAACCTTATGTAGACCCTACGGTTCGGGAGACATGCGTAGACATGACCGAGACGCCAGCCAGTCAATAACCAACAGCGGATCTCGATACCCATGTTGGCTCCTACATGCTCCTCGATGATGTCATCGATGAACCACGATGTCAAGGATTCAAGCAACCCCGTGATACTATTCCCTTTGTCGACGGGTATAAGATACTGCCCGAGACTCGATCGCCGGTATCCCAATACCTTGTTCGCCTCATTGCCGCAAGTCACTTTACTCGCACCGTAATGCATGATCCCGTGACAGACACTTGGTCACTTTGAGCTCATTATGATGATGCATCGAACCGAGTGGGCCCAGAGATACCTCTCCGCCATACGGAGTGACAAATCCCAGCCTCGATCCGCGGTCAACCCAATGACACTTTCGGAGATACCGTAGTGCACCTTTATAGTCACCCGCTACGCTGTGACGCTTGGTACACCCAAAGCACTCCTACGGTATCCGGAGTTACACATCTCATGGTCTAAGGAAGAGATACTTGACATTGAAAAAGCTCCAGCAAAACGAACTACACGATCTTGTGCTATGCTTAGGATTGTCTTGTCCATCACGCCATTCTCCTAATGACGATCCCGCTTGTCAATGACATCTGATGTCCATAGTCGAAACCATGACTATCCGCTCGACCAACGAGCTAGTCAACTAGAGGCTTACTAGGACGATTGTGGTCTATGTATTCACACGTATTACGATTTCTCGGATAATACAATTATAGCATGAATAAAAGACAATTATCATGAACAAGGAAATATAATAATAATGCTTTTATTATTGCCTCTAGGGCATATTTCCAACATACTAAGCCGCCTCGATTCATCTCTATAGATCTTGATGCCCATTATGTGCTACAGCTTCACCCGAGGTCTTCTTCATTGGTACTTTTTATTCAAGTATCCTTTTTATGCTATCCGAAATTCTATATCATTTCCACTCAATAATATGTTGGCCCATATATAATATCGTAAATGCCACAGAGAGTCTCTACTCACTTTCTTGTAAATATGTGCTTCTCCAAAAGTCTCAGAGGAAACTATATGCTTTGATCACACTATCAAAGCGTGCTGTATTCCAACTCCGAGAGGCTTGCACTGCATTCATAAATTGATCAATTGAGCTTGCACACTTTGTTAGCACCCTTTTGGATCAATAAACCTTCGTGGTTGCATCATATATAACTCTTTCTAGAAATCTATCTAAGAATGCAGTTTTGACATCCATTCTACAAATTTCATAATCATAAAATGCAGCACTTGCTAATATGATTCGGACAGACTCAAGCATCGCCACGGGTGAGTTAGCCTCATCGTGAAGTCAACCCCTTGAACTTGCTCTAAAACCTTTCGCAATGTTTCCAGCTTATAGACAAAGCTACATTTACCATGGTATGCCATTTTCTCTTTCTTAAAGATCCATTTATTCTCAATGGCTTGCCAATCATCGGCAAGTCAACCAAAGTCCATACTTTGTTCTCACACATGGATCCCATCTCAGATTTCATGGCTTCCAGCCATTTTGGTGGAATCTGGGCTCGCTCATAGCTTCTTCTTCATAGTTTGTAGGTTCGCCATGGTCAAGGCAATACAGACTTCGGGCATAGGATTACTGCATCACTCTTGTGCGGATCTTACTCTAGTCAACTCCACGAGTTCAAGAGAAACTTGATCAAGTTTCATGATCAATATCATTAGCTTCTCTCACTAATTGTGAAGTAGTTGTACAGAACCGTTTCGTGACGAACTATTTTCCAATAAGGGAGCAGACATGCTTATCTCATCAAGTTCTACTTTCCTCCCACTCACTTCTTTCGAGAGAAACCTTTTCTAGAAAGGATCCGAATTTAGCAACGAAAATCTTGCCCTCAGATCGTGATAGAAGGTGTACCCAATAGTATCTTTTGGTATCCTATGAAGACACATTTTTCCGATTTAGGTTCGAGTTATCTGTTGAAGTTTCTTCACATAAGCATCGCAGCCCCAAACTTTAAGATACGCATAAACTTTGGTTTCTTGCTAAACCATAGTTCATAAGGTGTCATTTCAACGGATTTTGATGGTGCCCTATTTAACGTGAATGCGCCGCCTCTAAAGCATAACCCCAAAACGATAGCTGTAAATCAGTAAGAGACATCATAGATCGCACCATATCTAGTAAAGTACGACATGACGCTGGACACCATTTCGCTAGGTGTTCCGGTGGCGGAGTTACAACTATTCCGTATTGTTTCAAATGCAAACCAAACTCAGAATCTCAAATATTCTCCTCCACGATCAGACCAGAAATTTTATTTTCTTGTTACATGATTTTTCCACTCAAATTCTTTTGAACTTTTCAAATGTTTCAGATTGTTTCATCAAGTAGATATACCCAAATCTGCTCAAATCATCCGCGGAAGGTGAGAAAATAACGATACCTGGCCAAGGGCCTCAACATTCATTGGACCACAATATCAAGATGTATGATTTCCAACAAATCAGTGTTCGCTTCCAGTAAGACTGAGCCGGTATAACAGCAGTTAAGTTTTTTTCACGCCGCTAGTTTTGTCTCCTCTCTCGGCGATCGTGATCGCCAGCCGAGTCCCCCGCTTCGATCCAAGAGCCTCCCTCGTGGGGGTCTCGAGTTCGGGTCTGTGCTCTAACCTCGAAGCGGCGGAAGGTGCATGATGCCCGTCAGAACCAGCGGTGGTGGCGGTGCTCGCCGGCAGCAGGATCTAGGTGATTTCCTGAGCAACTCCACCGGATGACGCAGATTTGATGATCCGGTAATTGAGGAGGACGATCCGTGATCAACGAGAGCGGAGATGGTTGGCCTCGCTAGGGTCATACGATAAAAGCTTCACAGTGCAACCTTCTACAAGGATATGCGGCTGCATGGAATACGGCGCGAAGATGTTAGATTCGCCGGTCAATGTAATCTGTTTAGGTGCGCATCGCGTCTTTGGAGATTGGGAGCGATACTGAAAGGCCCATGGCTTTTCAGAACTTGCTTGTCCCGACGCGCTAATACGATGGATTTACAAAGGCAGAGGAGGTTCATGGTGTATAGTTAATTTCCACGCAGATCCATAAACTCTGCATCGGATTCTGCAAGAGAGGTATAGTCGAAGTCGCTGCTCAAGAACTCGAGAAATCATGAGATGAGATTAAACGGAATACCCGGTGATTATGTAAGAATTAGGTTCGCTGATATCCCGGTTGCCCCCACAAAGCACGCCAAGATTGTTAGGGGCCAAAAGCGCAAGTGTTTTTTGGTGCTATGAGAAGTCGGGCGATTCTCGCAGTAGTGTGAAGTTGGGCATGATTTCAAAGAGGTGGTACTGTGTGCATGAGGAGAAAGATAAGAAATTTGGAGCTTGGCTCTATGCAGATGGTATAAACAAGACACGGCCTGATGATGATGTTTGGTCGAGGAGCTGAACCTAAGTACAATGAATATTCCCAAAGCAGTAAACATAAGAACGAGAAAGCCCTGTGGATCCAGAGGTGCAGGATACGCATCCAGCTCCTTAGAAAGGTCATGGGAACATGCAGTTAATCCATCTGAGGTAAATGCTTTGGAGCTGGAAAAGTCGAGGAAGGTAATAAGAACAACCCAAAATCTATGGAAGTGTTAGCCCAACCCAAGGTATGGGCGAAGAGGAAACGAGACAAGTCTCCAGAACAGCTCCAACAAAGAAAAGGCCTGTGGACTCAATGTGCTTCAGTGATAGATCGGCGCCTCCTCGAGGAGGACCGCGGACACAATGAGTCTGTTATTTCGAACTACCGGGGGACCACAGCTTCATGAGGTTTTGGCCTTCTCAAAAGCCACCTCGGGCTGATTTTCTTCTAAACACGCAAGCCTCAAGTAAGATGGAGAGATTAAAGTGGAGACTGTGATATGAAGGGTTTTGTGGGGTATCTAGTGATGGTCGCAGGGGGGCTTGCTCTACTGGGATGAGAAGTTGCGTGACAGTTTTGAAACATGTGCACGGGTATATTGATGTGCATCGGATATGCTAATGATAAAGCTTGGAGTACCAACATAATGGAGAACCACGTGGAGAACCATCATTGTGGGACGCCGTTAATCATACTTCGGCGTGTTTCGGCCGAACCGCGGGCTAGTAAAAGGGACTTCAATGAAGCACGGCAGCATGAACACTGTTCAACGATCGGAAAGTCGATGCTTTTGTTTAGGGATTGTATGACTGATGCTAACTTATGGATCCGTTTCGAACTCGCTCACTTATGACAATGGTCAGGGATAGCGTTAAAGTCGGCTGATAGAGCTTGTGTCGGCGAGGCGTGAGGGATTTATTCCTTCCCGCAAGTAAGGCACTTTCATCATCATGCTCGCACTATGTTCCATTCTCGTTCAATTTGGCCTCTGAGCCTGTGAGGACTAAAGTCTCGCCAAGTATGAAATACTGGGGAGCGACACCTCGCTTGGGTGCCGTGGTGGCTGATGCTTGGGAGAAAAGTGTCAGGTAACCCGAGGCTGCGTGATGCAATAAAAGAGATGATGAACAGGTTACGCGGGAGTAAGCAAAATTTTGGGCATGTCACGAATTGGAAAAGCTACGGCAGAGCTTACAACCCTGCAATTGCAGGATGATAGGCTGTTTTAAGATTTAAAAATGCAATGATGGATGAGTTACTATATAGGAGGAGATGTTGTGGCTACAACGCCATGGATCACATGAAAAGAGGGCGAGAGAAACAGCTTACCTTCATCGAAAGCGTGTGGCGCGAGGAACTATATTCAGCGGTTATACCATCGATGGCATTTGTTCACCCGTCTGATATGGAATGCATGGCGTACTTCCTACTTTAAGGAAGTCTATACGAAAGATCCCGACCTTGTTCCTGAGGTTGTGCCGAGAGCATTATACCAAAAGTCACGCAGGAAATGAATGATGTTTTATGCCCTGTTCCTGAGGAGAGTAAAGTTTGACCCGTTCCAAATAGGGCCCTCAGCGCTCTCGAACGGATAGATTACGTGCAAGATTTTTCCAACGTAATTGGCGATTGTGAAGTCTGAAATTGTGGTGGGTCAGATGGATTTCTTCGAATGAATGATGCCGAGGGTGTGAATGCCAATACATTGTTCTTATTCCAAAGGTTTTCAGTGCCTTTGCTATCCTAGCACCGCCGACTCCGCTCCTCACAAACTCACACCTCGTTCTGTCGCTTGCATCTTCATCGGCTACCCCTCCAACTCCAAGGGATATCGATGCTGCGATCCCGTCTCCCACCGTGTGTTCACTTCCCGGCACGTTTACTTTGATGAGCATGTGTTTCTGTTTCACCAGGTACCCTCGGCTGTTCCTCCTGCCACCGGTGATGCGGGCTCCTCGACGCCTCTCCCAGGGCGCTCGCGCGCCTCTCTTGGCCCGCCCCTGGCTTTTAGGCACGCACCCCGCATGCGGCGCCACCTCCAGCCGCGGCGCTAGCGCCCCCAGCGCCCTCGACGTTGGCACCCGCGGCCCCCTCGGTGCCCCTGGACCCCTCGGCTCCCCCGGGGCCTATGGCCGGTCCAGTCACCCGGGCCCGTACGGGCGTTTTTCGCCCGAGCTCATGCTACCCCCCGGATGACTACATCCATGATGCGTCCACTTCTGAGTTGTTGTCGTCCTCCGTTCGAGCCGCTCTTCGTGACCCGCTCTGGATGGCTGTGATGCAAGAGGAGTTTGACACCCTGTTGCGCAACCGAACGTTGCAGCTTGTTCCCCATCCCCGGCATGCCAACGTGATTACCGGGAAGTGGGTCTTTAAACACAAGCTCTGTCCTGATGGTACCCTTGATCACTACAAAGTGCGTTGGTCGTTCGTGGATTTCAATAACGTGCTGGCATCGACTTCACCGACACCTTCGCTCCGGTCGTCAAGCCCGACACGATACACATGGTTCTCCACCTTGCAGTCTCCCGTGCTTGGCCGCTGCACCAAATGGACGTCTCCAACGACTTCCTCCATGGTCACCTCGAGGAGCAGGTCTTCTGCCAGCAGCCCACCGGGTTTGTTGACCCGGTGCTTCCCGACCACGTGTCCTGCTTTCGCGGTCCTTGTACGGACTCAAGCAGGCTCCACGCGCTTGGTACCAGCGCATCGCGGCGTTTCTCCACCAGCTTGGGTTCCGCTCTACCCGCTCAGATGCCTCGCTCTTCGTCCATCATCAGGGCTCTTGTTGGGGAACTAGTAATTTCAAAAAAATTCCTACACACACGCAAGATCATGGTGATGGCATAGCAATGAGAGGGGAGAGTATTGTCCACGCACTCGTGAGACCGTGGCGAAGCGTTATGACAACGCTGTTGATGTAGTCGACGCGTCTTCACGATCCGACCGATCCAAGCACCGAACGTCGGCACCTCCGAATTCAGCACACGCTCAGCTCGATGACGATCCCCTGACTCCGATCCAAAGAAAGTGTTGGGATGAGTTCCGTCAAGACGACGGCGTGGTGGACGATGATGATGCTCTATCGGCGCAGGCTTCGCTTAAACTTTGCGATGATATGACCGAGGTGGAATATGGTGGAAGGGGCACCGACACGGCTAAGGAACGATCCGTAGATCAACTTGTGTGTTCTGGGTGCTCCCTGCCTCAAGATATAAAGGAGGGAGGGGAGGTGCGGCGGCCCCCAAGGGGTGCGCTGGAGGAGTCCTACTCCCACCGGAGTAGGACTCCCCCTCTTGCCTTGTTGGAGAAGGAAGGGGGAGGGAAAGAGGGGCCCGCCTCTCCTTGTCCTATTCGGACTAGGGGGAGGGGGCGCGCAGCCTGCCCTGGCCGGCCCTCCTCTTTTCCCTCATGGCCCACTAAGGCCCATTATCCCCCGGGAGGGTTCCAGTAACCCCCCGGTGTTCCGGTAAAATCCCGATTTCACCCGGAACCATTTCGATATCCAAATATAGGCTTCCAATATATCAATCTTTATGTCTCGACCATTTCGAGACTCCTCGTCATGTCCATGATCACATCTGGGACTCCGAACAAACTTTGGTACATCAAAACTTGTAAACTCATAATAAAACTGTCATCGTAACGTTAAGCGTGCAGACCCTACGGGTTCTAGAACTATGTAGACATGACCTAGAACTATTCTCGGTCAATAACCAATAGCGGAACCTGGATGCCCATATTGGTTCCTACATATTCTACGAAGATCTTTATCGGTCAAACCGCATAACTACATACGTTGTTCCCTTTGTTATCGGTATGTTACTTGCCCGAGATTCGATCGTCGGTATCCAATACCTAGTTCAATCTCGCTACCGGCAAGTCTCTTTACTCGTTCCGTGATACATCATCTCGCAACTAACTTATTAGTTGCAATGCTTGGAAGGCTTATGTGATGTGTATTACCGAGAAGGCCCAGAGATACCCCTCCGACAATCGGAGTGACAAAACCTAATCTCGAAATACGGCAACCCAACATGTACCTTTGGAGACACCTGTAGTACTCCTTTATAATCACCCAGTTACGTTGTGACGTCTGGCAGCACCAAAGTGTTCCTCCGTAAACGGAGTTGCATAATCTCATAGTTACCTAACATGTATAAGTCATGAAGAAAGCAATAGAAATATACTAAACGATCAAGTGCTAGGCTAATGAATGGGTCATGTCAATCACATCATTCTCCTAATGATGTGATCCCATTAATCAAATAACAACACATGTCTATGGTTAGGAAACATAACCATCTTTGATTAATGAGCTAGTCAAGTAGAGGCATACTAGTGACTATATGTTTGTCTATGTATTCACACATGTATCATGTTTCCGGTTAATACAATTCTAGCATGAATAATAAACATTTATCATGATATGAGGAAATAAATAATAACTTTATTATTGCCTCTAGGGCATATTTCCTTCAGTCTCCCACTTGCACTAGAGTCAATAATCTAGATTACATAGTAATGATTCTAACACCCATGGAGTCTTGGTGCTGATCATGTTTTGCTCGAGGAAGAGGCTTAGTCAACGGGTCTGCAATATTCAGATCCGTATGTATCTTGCAAATCTCTATGTCTCCCACCTGGACTTGGTCCCGAATGGAATTGAAGCATCTCTTGATATGCTTGGTCCTCTTATGAAATCTGGATTCCTTTGCCAAGGCAATTGCACCAGTATTGTCACAGAAGATCTTCATTGGTCCCGATGCACTAGGTATGACACCTAGATCGGAAATGAACTCTTTCATCCAGACTCCTTCATTCGCTGCTTCCGAAGCAGCTATGTACTCCGCTTCACATGTAGATCCCGCCACGACGCTTTGTTTAGAACTGCACTAACCGACAGCTCCACCGCTTAATAAAAACATGTATCCGGTTTGCGATTTAGAATCGTCCGGATCGGTGTCAAAGCTTGCATCGACATAACCATTTACGACTAGCTCTTTGTCACCTCCATATATGAGAAACATATCCTTAGTCCTTTTCGTATTTCAGATGTTCTTGACCGCTGTCCAGTGATCCACTCTGGATTACTTTGGTACCTTCCCGCCAAGCTTCTTGCTAAGCATACGTCAGTCTGGTACACAGCATTGCATACATGATAGAGCCTATGGCTGAAGCATAGGAACATCTTTCATTTTCTCTCTATCTTCTGCTTGTGGTCGGGCATTGAGTCGACTCAATTTCACACCTTGTAATACAGGTAAAAAACCTTTCTTTGCCTGATCCATTTTGAACTTTTTCAAAACTTTATCAAGGTATGTGCTTTGTGAAAGTCCAATTTGTTGGGGAACGTTGCAGAAAATTAAAATTTTTCCTACGGTTTCACCAAGATCCATCTATGAGTTCATCTAAGCAACGAGTCAAGGGAGTGAGTTTGCATCTACATACCACTTGTAGATCGAAAAGGGAGCGTTCAAGGGATGGTGATGATGGAGTCGTACTCGCCGTGATTCGGATCACCGATGACCAAGTGCTGAACGGACAACACCTACGCGTTCAACACACGTATGGTACAGACGACGTCTCCTCCGTCTTGATCCAGCAAGGAGGAAGGAGAGGTTGAGGAAGACAGCTCCAACGGAAGCACGACGGTGTGGTGTTGTTGGTGCAGCAGTAATCCGACAGAGCTTCGCCAAGCACGTACGGAGGAGGAGAGGTGTTGGGGAGGGGAGGGGCTGCGCCTTGGCTTGTGTTTGCAGCCCTCCCCTCACCCCTCTATTTATAGGGTGAAGGGGTAAGGGGGCCGGCCCCTCTAGATGGGAATCTAGAGGGGGCGGCGGAGGAGGGTGGCTTGCCCCCAAGCAAGGCGCCCCTCTAGGGTTCCCCCAACCCCTAGGCGCATGGGCCCAAGGGGGTGCGCCCAGCCCACCAGGCTGGCTCCTGCCCCATGCAGCCCATGTGGCCCCGAGGGGTGGCCCCCCGGTGGACCTCCGGAACCTTCCGGTGGCCCCAGTACAATACCGTATGCCCCGAAACTTTCCGTGTCCGCTTGACAACTTCCCATATATAAATCTTTACCTCCGGACCTTCCGAACTCCTCGTGACGTCCGGGATCTCATCCGGACTCAACAACATTCGTAATCACATACAAGTCTTCCTAATAACCCTAGCGCCACCGAACCTTATGTGTAGACCCTACGGGTTCGGAGACATGCGAGACATGACCGAGATGCTCTCGGTCAATAACCAACAGCGGATATGGATACCCATGTTGGCTCCTACATGCTCCTCGATGATGTCATCGGATGAACCACGATGTCAAGGATTCAAGCAACCCGTATACTATTCCCTTTGTCGACGGTATAGTTACTTGCCCGAGACTCGATCGTCGGTATCCCAATACCTCGCTCAGTCTCGTTATCGCAAGTCACTTTACTCTTACCGTAATGCATGATCCCGTGACCGGACACTTGGTCACTTTGAGCTCATTATGATGATGCACTACCGAGTGGGCCCAAGGATACCTCTCCGTCATACGGAGTGACAAATCCTGTCTCGATCCGTGTCAACCCAATGTACACTTTCGGAGATACCGTAGTGCACCTTTATAGTCACCCGATTACGCCAGACGCTTTGGTACACCCAAAGCACTCCTACGGTATCCGGGAGTTACACGATCTCATGGTCTAAGGAGAGATACTTGACATTGAAAAATCTCTAGCAAAACGAACTACACGATCTTGTGCTATGCTTAGAATTGTCTTGTCCATCACGCCATTCTCCTAATGACGTGATCCCGTTGTCAATGACATCGATGTCCATAGTCGAAAACCATGACTATCTGTTGACCAACGAGCTAGTCAACTAGAGGCTTACTAGGGACGATTTGTAGTCTATGTATTCACACGTGTATTACGATTTCCGGATAATACAATTATAGCATGAATAAAAGACAATTATCATGAACAAGGAAATATAATAATAATGCTTTTATTATTGCCTCTAGGGCATATTTCCAACAGTCTCCCACTTGCACTAGAGTCAATAATCTAGTTACATTGTGATGAATCGAACACCCACAGAGCTCTGGTGTTGATCATGTTTTGCCCGTGGAAGAGGTTTAGTCAATGGATCTGCGACATTCAGATCCGTATGCACTTTACAAATTTCTATGTCTCCATCCCAACATTTTCACGGATGGAGTTGAAGCGACGCTTGATGTGCTGGTCTTCTTGTGAAACCTGGGCTCCTTGGCAAGTGCAATAGCTCCAAAGGTTGTCACGAGAAGAGTTTGATCGGCCCCGACGCATTGGGTATGACTCCTAGGTCGGTGATGAACTCCTTCACCCAAATTGCTTCATGCGCTGCCTCCGAGGCTGCCATGTACTCCGCTTCACATGTAGATCCCGCCACGACGCTCGCTTGCAGCTGCACCAGCTTCTCGCTCCACCATTCAACATATACACGATCCGGTTTGTGACTTAGAGTCATCCAGATCTGTGTCGAAGCTTAGCGCCGACGTAACCCTTTACGACGAGCTCTTCGTCACCTCCATAAACGAGAAACATGTCCTTCGTCCTTTTTAGGTACTTTAGGATATTCTTGACCGCTGTCCAAAGGTTCCTTGCGGGATTACTTTGGTACCTTCCTACCAAACTTACGGCAAGGTTTACATCAGGTCTGTACACAGCATGGCATACATAATAGATCCTATGGCTGAAGCATAGGGATGACACTCATCTCTTCTTTATCTTTTGCCGTGGTCGGGCATTGAGCCGAGCTCAATCTCACACCTTGCAAGACAGGCAAGAACCCTTTCTTGGACTGATCCATTTTGAACTTCTTCAAAATCTTATCAAGGTATGTGCTTTGTGAAAGACCTATGAGGCGCCTCGATCTATCTCTATAGATCTTGATGCCTAATATATAAGCAGCTTCTCCAAGGTCCTTCATTGAAAAACTCTTATTCAAGTAGGCCTTAATGTTGTCCAAGAGTTCTATATCATTTCCCATCAAAAGTATGTCATCTACATATAATATGAGAAATGCTACTGAGCTCCCACTCACTTTCTTGTAAACGCAGCTTCTCCATAAGTCTCAGATAAACCCAAACGCTTTGATCATCTCATCAAAGCGAATGTTCCAACTCCGAGATGCTTGCACCAGCCCATAAATGGATCGCTGGAGCTTGCATACTTTGTTAGCATTCTTAGGATCGACAAAACCTTCCGGCTGCATCATATACAGCTCTTCCTTAAGATAACCATTAAGGAACGCTGTTTTGACGCCCATCTGCCATATCTCATAATCATAGTATGCGGCAATTGCTAACATGATTCGGACGGACTTAAGCTTCGCCACGGAGAGAAAGTCTCATCATAGTCAATCCCTTGAACTTGCCGATAACCCTTAGCGACAAGTCGAGCTTTATAGATGGTGACATTACCATCCGCGTCCGTCTTCTTCTTAAAGATCCATTTGTTTTCTATCGTCACCGATCATCGGGCAAGTCACCAAAGTCCATACTTTGTTTTCATACATGGATCCTATCTCGGATTGCATGGCTTCAAGCCATTTGTTGGAATCTGGGCCCGCCATCGCTTCTTCATAGTTCAAGGTTCACCGTTGTCTAACAACATGATTTCCGTGACAGGGTTGCCGTACCACTGCAGTGCGGAACGTGTCCTTGTGGACCCACGGGTTCAAGAGCAACTTGATCCAAGTACCTTGATCATCATCATTATTTTCCTCTTCGCTAATGTAGGCATCACAGAGCATTTTCCGAGCTGCACAACTTTCCCGCTCAAGAGGTAGTACTTCATCGAGTTCTACTTTCCTCCCACTTACTCCTTTCGAGAGAAACTCCTTTTCCGAAAGGATCCGTTCTTGGCAACAAAGATCTTGCCCTCGGATCTTAAGTAGAAGGTATACCCAATGGTTTCTTTAGGGTATCCTATGAAGACGATTTTTCCGACTTGGGTTCGAGCTTTTCAGGTTGAAGTTTCTTGACATAAGCATCGCATCCCCAAACTTTTAGAAACGACAGCTTAGGTTTCTTCCCAAACCATAATTCATACGGTGTCGCCTCAACGGATTTAGACGGTGCCCTATTTAAAGTGAATGTAGCTGTCTCTAGAGCGATCCCCAAAATGATAGCGTAAATCGGTAAGAGACATCATGGATCGCACCATATCCAATAGAGTGCGATTCGACGTTCGACACACCGTTACACCGAGGTGTTCCACGGCGTGAGTTGTGAAACGATTCCACATTTCCTTAAGTGTGTACCAAATTCGTGACTTAAATATTCTCCTCCACGATCTGATCGTAGGAACTTTATTTTTCGGTCACGTTGATTCTCTACCTCATTCTGAAATTCTTTAAACTTTTCAAAGGTCTCAGACTTGTGTTTCATTAAGTAGACATACCCATATCTACTAAAGTCATCAGTGAGAGTGAGAACATAACGATATCCTCCGCAAGCCTCAATTCTCATTGGACCGCACACATCGGTATGTATGATTTCCAACAAGTTGGTTGCTCGCTCCATTGTTCCGGAGAACGGAGTCTTGGTCATCTTGCCCATGAGGCATGGTTCGCATGTGTCAAATGATTCATAATCTAGAGACTCCAAAAGTCCATCAAGATGGAGCTTCTTCATGCTTTGACACCAATGTGACCAAGGCGGCAATGCCACAAGTATGTGGGACTATTGTTATCAACTTTACATCTTTTGGTATTCATGCTATGAATATGTGTAACACTACGCCGAGATTCATTAAGAATAAACCATTGACCATTGGAGCATGACCATAAAACATATCTCTCATATAAATAGAACAACCATTATTCTCGGATTTAAATGAGTAGCCATCTCGCATTAAACGAGATCCAGATACAATGTTCATGCTCAAACTTGGCACCAATTATTAAGGTTCAAAACTAATCCGTAGAGTAAATGTAGAGGTAGCGTGTCGACGGCGATCACATCGACTGAACCATTCCCGACGCGATCGTCACCTCGTCCCTTCGCCAGCCTCCGCTTATTCCGTAGCTCCTGCTGTGAGTTACAAATATGAGCAACGGCACCGTATCAAATACCGGGGAGTTACTACGAGTCTTCGGTAAGGTACACATCAATTACATGTATATCAAATATACCTTTGGTGTTGCCGGCCTTCTTATCCGCTAAGTATTTGGGGCAGTTCCGCTTCTAGTGACCCTTCCCCTTGCAATAAAAGCACTCAGTCTCAGGCTTGGGTCCATTCTTTGACTTCTTCCCGGCAACTTGCTTACCGGGTGCGGCAACCTCCTTGCCGTCCTTCTTGAAGTTCTTCTTGCCCTTGCCCTTCTTGAACTTAGTGGTTTTATTGACCATCAACACTTGATGTTCTTTCTTGATTTCAACCTCCGCTGACTTCAACATTGAGAATACTTCGGGAATGGTCTTCACCATCCCCTGCATATTGTAGTTCATCACAAAGCTCATGTAGCTTGGTGGGAGCGACTGAAGGATTCTGTCAATGACCGCCTCGTCCGGAGGTTTATGTCCAGCTGGGACAAAGGGTTGTGCAACCCAGACATTTTGAGTATGTGTTCACTGACAGAACTGTTTTCCTCCATCTTACAACTATAGAACTTGTCGGAGACTTCATATCTCTCGACCCGGGCGTGAGCTTGGAAAACTAGTTTCAGCTCCTCGGACATCTCATATGCTCCGTGTTGCTCAAAACGCTTTTGGAGCCCCGGTTCTAAGCTGTAAAGCATGCCGCACTGAACGAGGGAGTAATCATCAAGACGAGACTGCCAAGCATTCATAATGTCTTGGTTCTGCAGGATGGGGCGTCACCTAGCGGTCCTTCTAGGACATATTGTTTCTGGCAGCTATGAGGATGATCCTCGTGTTCCGGACCCAGTCCGTATAGTTGCTGCCGTCATCTTTCAGCTTGGTTTTCTAGGAACGCGTTGAAGTTCAAGTTGACATGAGCGTCGACCATTTGATCTACAAGACATATTATGCAAAAGTTTTAGACTAAGTTCATGATAATTAAGTTCATCTAATCAAATTATTTAATGAACTCCCACTCAGATTAGACATCCCTCTAGTCATCTAAGTGTTACACGATCCGAGTCGACTAGGCCGTGTCCGATCATCACGTGAGACGGACTAGTCATCGTCGGTGAACATTCTCATGTTGATCGTATCTTCCATACAACTCGTGTTCGACCTTTCGGTCTCCGTGTTCCGAGGCCATGTCTGTACATGCTAGGCTCGTCAAGTTAACCCTAAGTGTTTTGCATGTGTAAAACTGTCTTACACCCGTTGTATGTGAACGTAAGGATCTATCACACCCGATCATCATGTGGTGCTTGAAACGCATTTAACTTTAGCAACGGTGCACAGTTAGGGAGAACACTTCTTGATATTGTTGTAAGGATCATCTTATTTACTACCGTCGTTCTAAGTAAACAAGATGCATAAACATAATAAACATCACATGCAATTATATAGTAGTGACATGATATGGCCAATATCATAAAACTCCATTGATCTCCATCTTCGGGGTTCCATGATCATCTTGTCACCGGCATGACACCATGATCTCCATCATCATGATCTCCATCATCGTGTCTTCATGAAGTTGTCACGCCAACGACTACTTCTACTTCTATGGCTAACGCGTTTAGCAATAAAGTAAAGTAATTTACATGGCGTTCTTCAATGACACGCAGGTCATACAAAATAAAGACAACTCCTATGGCTCCTGCCGGTTGTCATACTCATCGACATGCAAGTCGTGATTCCTATTACAAGAACATGATCTCATACATCACAATATGTCATTCATCATTCATCACAACTTGGCCATATCACATCACATGACAATTGCTGCAAAAACAAGTTAGACGTCTTCTAATTGTTGTTGCATCTTTTACGTGGCTGCAATTGGGTTCTAGCAAGAACGTTTTCTTACCTACGAATAACCACAACGTGATTTTGTCAACTTCTATTTACCCTTCATAAGGACCCTTTTCATCGAATCCGCTCCAACTAAAGTGGGAGAGACAGACACCGCCAGCCACCTTATGCAACTAGTGCATGTTAGTCGGTGGAACCGGTCTCACGTAAGCGCACGTAAGGTTGGTCCGGCCGCTTCATCCCACAATACCGCTGAAGCAAGATAAGACTAGTAGCGGCAAGCAAGTTGACAAGATCTCGCCCACAACAAAATTGTGTTCTACTCGTGCAATAGAGAACTACGATAGATCTAGCTCATGATGCCACTTTGGGGAACGCAGAAAAATTAAAATTTTTCCTACGGTTTCACCAAGATCCATCTATGAGTTCATCTAAGCAACGAGTCAAGGGAGTGAGTTTGCATCTACATACCACTTGTAGATCGAGTGCGGAAGCGTTCAAGGGGATGGTGATGATGGAGTCGTACTCGCCGTGATTCGGATCACCGATGACCAAGTGCTGAACGGACAGCACCTCCGCGTTAGACACACGTACGGTACGGACGACGTCTCCTCCGTCTTGATCCAGCAAGGAGGAAGGAGAGGTTGAGGAAGACAGCTCCAACGGCAGCACGACGGTGTGGTTTTGTTGGTGCAGCAGTAATCCGACAGAGCTTCGCCAACCACGTACAGAGGAGGAGAGGTGTTGGGGAGGGGAGGGGCTGCGCCTTGGCTTGTGTTTGCAGCCCTCCCCTCACCCCTCTATTTATAGGGGAAGGGGCAAGGGGGCCGGCCCCTCTAGATGGGAATCTAGAGGGGGGGCGGCGGCCAGGGAGGGGTGGCTTGCCCCCCAAGCAAGGGGCGCCCTCTGGGTCCCCCCAAACCCTAGGCGCATGGGCCCAAGGGGCGCCCAGCCCACCAGGGACTGGCTCCTGCCCCACGCAGCCCATGTGGCCCCCGGAGGGGGCCCTCCGGTGGACCTCCGGAACCCTTCCGGTGGCCCCAGACAATACCGGTATGCCCCAAACTTTCCGGTGTCCGCTTGACAACTTCCCATATATAAATCTTTACCTCCGGACCCTTCCGAACTCCTCGTGACGTCCGGGATCTCATCCGGACTCAAACAACATTCGTAATCACATACAAGTCTTCCTAATAACCCTAGCGTCACCGAACCTTAAGTGTAGACCCTACGGGTTCGGAGACATGCAGACATGACCGAGACGCTCTCAGGTCAATAACCAACAGCGGGATCTGGATACCCATGTTGGCTCCCACATGCTCCTCGATGATGTCATCGAATGAACCACGATGTCAAGGATTCAAGCAACCCTGTATACTATTCCCTTTGTCAGACGGTATGTTACTTGCCCGAGACTCGATCGTCGGTATCCCAATACCTTGTTCAGTCTCGTTACCGCAAGTCACTTTACTTGTACCGTAATGCATGATCCGTGACTAGACACTTGGTCACTTTGAGCTCATTATGATGATGCACTACCGAGTGGGCCCAAGATACCTCTCCGTCATACGGAGTGACAAATCCTGTCTCGATCCGTGTCAACCCAATGACACTTTCGGAGATACCAGTAGTGCACCTTTATAGTCACCCGATTCACGTTGTGACATTTGGTACACCCAAAGCACTCCTACGGTATCCGGGAGTTACACGATCTCATGGTCTAAGGAAGAGATACTTGACATTGAAAAGCTCTAGCAAAACGAACTACACGATCTTGTGCTATGCTTAGAATTGTCTTGTCCATCACGTCATTCTCCTAATGACGTGATCCCGTTATCAATGACATCGATGTCCATAGTCGAAACCATGACTATCTGTTGACCAACGAGCTAGTCAACTAGAGGCTTACTAGGGACGTATTGTAGTCTATGTATTCACACGTGTATTACGATTTCCGAATAATACAATTATAGCATGAATAAAAGACAATTATCATGAACAAGGAAATATAATAATAATGCTTTTATTATTGCCTCTAGGGCATATTTCCAACACAATTAAGCGTCTTGATCTATCTCTATAGATCTTGATGCCTAATATGTAAGCAGCTTCACCGAGGTCTTTCATTGAAAAACTTTTATTCAAGTATCCTTTTATGCTATCCAGAAATTCTATATCATTTCCAATTAATAATATGTCGTCCACATATAATATCGAAATGCTACTGAGCTCCCACTCACTTTCTTGTAAATACAGAGCTTCTCCAAAAGTCTGATAAAACCATATGCTTTGATCACACTATCAAAGCGTTTATTCCAACTCCGAGAGGCTTGCACTGACCATAAATTGATCGCTGGAGCTTGCACACTTTGTTAGCACCTTTTGGATCAACAAAACCTTCTGGTTGCATCATATACAACTCTTCTTCTAGAAATCCATTCAAGAATGCAGTTTTGACATCCATTTGCCAAATTTCATAATCATAAAATGCAGCAATTGCTAACATGATTCGGACAGACTTAAGCATCGCTTCGGTGAGTTAGTCTCATCGTAGTCAACCCCTTGAACTTGTCGAAAACCTTTACGCAACAAGTCGAGCTTTATAGACGATTACATTACCATTAGCGTCGGTCTTCTTCTTAAAGATCCATTTATTCTCAATGGCTTGCCGATCATCGGGCAAGTCAACCAAAGTCCATACTTTGTTCTCATACATGGATCCCATCTCAGATTTCATGGCTTCCAGCCATTTTGCGGAATCTGGGCTCACCATAGCTTCTTCATAGTTTGTAGGTTCGCCATGGTCAAGTAACATGACTTCCAGAATAGGATTACCGTACCACTCTTGTGCGGATCTTACTCTAGTTGACCTACGTAGTTCAGTAGAAACTTGATCTGAAGTTTCATGATCAATATCATTAGCTTCCTCACTAATTGGTGTAGTTGTCACAGAACCGGTTCTTGTGACGAACTATTTTCCAATAAGGGAGCAGATCTGATTATCTCATCAAGTTCTACTTTCCTCCCACTCACTTCTTTCGAGAGAAACTCCTTTTCTAGAAAGGATCCGAATTTAGCAACGAAAATCTTGCCCTCGGATCTGTGATAGAAGGTGTACCCAATAGTATCTTTTGGGTATCCTATGAAGACACATTTCTCGATTTAGGTTCGAGCTTATCTGGTTGAAGTTTCTTCACATAAGCATCGCAGCCCCAAACTTTAAGATCGACAACTTTGGTTTCTTGCTAAACCATAGTTCATAAGGTGTCATTTCAGCGGATTTTGATGGTGCCCTATTTAACGTGAATGCGGCCGCCTCTAAAGCATAACCCCAAAACGATAGCGGTAAATCAAGAAGAGACATCATAGATCGCCACCATATCTAGTAAAGCACGACACGACGTTCGGACACACCATTTCGTTGTGGTGTTCCGGTGGCGTGAGTTGCTAAACTATTCCGTATTGTTTCAAATGCAAACCAAACTCGTAACTCAAATATTCTCCTCCACGATCAGACCGTAGAAATTTTATTTTCTTGTTACGATGATTTTCCACTTCACTCTGAAATTCTTTGAACTTTTCAAATGTTTCAGACTTATGTTTCATCAAGTAGATATACCCAAATCTGCTCAAATCATCTGTGAAGGTGAGAAAATAACGATACCCGCCGCGTGCCTCAACATTCATTGGACCACAAATATCAGTATGTATGATTTCCAACAAATCAGTTGCTCGCTCCATAGTAAGACTGAGCCGGTATAACAGCAGTTAAGTTTTTTTCCCCTACGCCGCGGCTAGGGTTTTGTCTCCTCTCTGGCGATCGCATCGCCAGCGAGTCCCCCGCTTCGATCCAAGAGCCTCTCCCCTCGTGGGGGGTCTCGAGTTCGTGGCCCGTGCTCTAACCTCGGGAAGCGATGGAAGGTGCATCGGATGCCCAGTCAGGAACCAGCGGTGGTGGCGGCGCCGCCGGCAGGCAGGATCTAGGTGATTTCCTTGAGCAACTCCACCTGGATGACGCAGACTTTGATGATCTGGTAATTGAGGAGGACGATCCGGTGATCAACGAGAGCGTGAGATGGTTGGCCCTCGCTAGGGTTCATACGCATAAAAGCTTCAGCCAGGCAACCTTCTACAAGGATATGCGGGCGGCATGGAATACGGCGCAGCATGTTAGATTCCGGCCGGTCGGGCCGAATCTGTTTGTGGTGCAGGCATCGTGCCTTGGAGATTGGGAGCGCATACTCGAGCAAGGCCCATGGCTTTTCAGGAACTTGCTTGTCCTGACGTGCCAATACGATGGATTTACAAAGGCAGAGGAGGTTCCGATGGTGTATATGCCAATTTGGCTGCAGATCCATAAACTTCCAGACGGATTCTGCAAGAGAGGTATAGTCGAGTCGCTGCTCAAGAATTCTGGAGAAATCATGGAGATGAGATTAAACGGGAATACCCGTGGTGATTATGTAAGAATTAGGGTTCGTCATGATATCCGACAGCCCCTTACAAAGTACGTCAGCATTGTTAGGGGCCAAAAGCGGCAAGTGTTTTTGGTGCGTTATGAGAAGCTGGCGCGATTCTGCAGTGTATGTGGAATAGTTGGGCATGATTTCAAAGAGTGTGGTACTGGTGTGCATGAGGAGAAAGATAAGAAATTTGGAGCTTGGCTCTATGCAGATGGTATAAACAAGACACGGTCGGATGATGTGTTTGGTCGAGGAGCTGAACCTAAGTACAATGAATATTCCCAGCAGAAACATAAGAACGAGAAAGCCTGTGTGGATCCAGAGGTGCAGGATACGGCATCCAGCCCTTTGAAGAAAGGTCATGGGAACATGCAGGTTAATCCATCTGTGAGGTAAATGCTAGCTTTGGAGCTGGAAAAGTCAGAGGAAGGTAATAAGAACAACCCAAAATCTATGGAAGTGTTAGCCCTAACCCAAGGTATGGGCGAAGAGGGAAACGAGGACAAGTCTCCTGTAAACAGCTCCAACAGTAAAAGGGCTCGTGTGGATTCTGAATGTGCTTCTGGTGATAGATCGGCGGCCTCCCTCGAGGAGGACCGCCGGACACAATGAGTCTGTTATTCTGGAACTACCGGGGACCACGGACAGTTCATGAGGTTTTGGCCCTCTCAAAAGCCAATTCCCCGGGGCTGATTTTTCTTTCGGAAACACGTCAAGCCTCAAGTAAGATGGAGAGATTAAAGTGGAGACTGCATATGAAGGGTTTTGTGGGGGTATCTAGTGATGGTCGCAGTGGGGGGCTTGCTCTCTACTGGGATGAGAAGTTGCAGGTGACAGTTTTGGAAACATGTGCACGGTATATTGATGTGCAGATCGTGGATACGGCTAATGATAAAGCTTGGAGTACTACCGTTGTGTATGGAGAACCACGGGTGGAGAACCATCATTGTATGTGGACGTCGTTAACTACACTCCGGGCGGTTTCGGCTGAACCGTGGCTAGTGTGCGGGGACTTCAATGAAGCACTGTGGCAGCATGAACACTTTTCGCGTGTTCAACGATCGGAAAGTCAGATGCTTTTGTTTAGGGATTGTATGACGGCATGCGAACTTATGGATCTGGGGTTCTCCGGAATCCCGTTCACTTATGACAATGGTCAGCAAGGGGATAGCAATGTTAAAGTCAGGCTGGATAGAGCGTGTGCCGGCGAGGCGTGGAGGGATTTATTCCCTTTCCCGCAAGTAAGGCACTTGGCATCGTCATGCTCAGACCATGTTCCGATTCTGGTTCAATTTGGCCTCGGTGAGCCTGTGAGGACTAAAGTCTCGCCGAAGTATGAAATAATGTGGGAGCGACACCCCGCTTTGGGTGCCGTGGTGGCTGACAGTTGGGAGAAAAGCAAGCCGGCAGGTAACCTGAGGGCTGTACGTGATGCAATAAAAGAGATGATGAACAGGTTACGGGCGTGGAGTAAGCAAAATTTTGGGCATGTCACTTCTGAATTGGAAAAGCTACGGCAGGAGCTTACAACCCTGCAATTGCAGGATGCGGATAAGGCTGTTTTAAGACAGAAAATGCAACAGATGGATGAGTTACTATATAGGGAGGAGATGTTGTGGCTACAACGCTCGCGGATCACATGGCTAAAAGAGGGCGAGAGAAATACAGCTTACCTTCATCGGAAAGCGGTGTGGCGTGCGCGGAGGAACCATATTCAGCGGTTGCGACGCACCGATGGCATTTGGTGCTCCGTTCCGTCTGATATGGAACGCATGGCGACTTCCTACTTTAAGGAAGTCTATACGAAAGATCCGACCTTGTCTCCGGAGGTTGTGCTGGAGAGCATTATACCAAAAGTCACGCAGGAAATGAATGATGTTTTATGTGCCCCGTTCTCGGAGGAGGAGGTGTCGGATGCCCTGTTCCAAATAGGGCCCTTGAAAGCGCCTGGAACGGATAGATTACGTGCAAGATTTTTCCAACGCAATTGGGCGATTGTGAAGTCTGAAATTGTGGTGGCCGTATTGGATTTCTTCGAGTCAGGAATGATGCCGGAGGGTGTGAATGCTACGGCGATTGTTCTTATTCCAAAGGTTCCCCTGTAACACCCCGGATACAACTTTCCATATTCGTAACTCCGACTCTTGCCTTTTCCGGAGATGTGTTATTTTATTTCCGTTGTGGTTGGGTTTTGTCTTTTGTTTTGCTTGTGTTCATTGTCATGCATCTAGTCTCATGGCATCATCTGCATTTCATCCGCTTGTTTTTTTTCAAAACTTGCATCCGTTCGTGTTCCGTCAGTTCTCTCCGTTGTCCGTTCCGAGTCCGGATACACTCGCACGCGCCCGCGGCACCTCCGAAATATTATTTTATAAGTGGCATAATAATGTTTTCGGAATGGGTTGCAACTTGTCGTGCGGTCTTATTATAGTGTAGACAGGCCGCCGCCAAGTTTCATCGCATTCGAGTTCGTTTGACTGCCCAACCGTTAAATATGTAACCGGATATAGCCGTATTTACGTCGGACGTTTTCGGTCTCCGGAAACAGATGCCGGGCCTCCTCTCTTCTCCCCTCGCAGTACCACCACAGCCCACCTAGTCCACCTCCTTCCCTCTTCGCTTCCGGTTGTCCGACACGACCGCACGGTCCAAACCCTCTCGACAAAGGCATCGTAACCCTCACAAGATCCAAACTCCCCGAGCCCGAACCGGCCTGTCGCTACCGTTGTGTCCGGATCATCCCCTAACGTCTACAAAACATCTCCGTTCTGTTGTTGGACTCCCTAACCTATTTATCTCGACCGTTTGATTTCGATCAGATGATCCAATCCCCCTCTCTTCCTTATATATATAGACTCCCTTGTCCATTTTTAGACCAAACCCTAAAAATTAGGGATCATGTCCCATCCATCCCGTCTCGGCCGCCGCCACTTTCTTCATCGGGATCCCCTCACCGATCTCCCTCGATCCCCTCGCCCAACCACCACCGACGAGCAGCAGCTCCAGATCCATCGCAAGGCCAGCCCTGTCGTGCGCGCCATGTTCTTTCCCTTCCTCCCTAATTCTTTTCTCCTTTCCTTCTCTGATCTCTCTCTCTTTCTCGATGTTTGTTGCCCGCAGGAGCCGCCGTGGGCAGCACCCTCAGCCCCTTCCGACCGCCGCCACCTGCAGGAGCGCCATGGGCGCCTGCGTGAGCTTCCCGCCTCCTGTGTCCTCCGGCCGTCCGAGCTCCGGCGAGCCACCCGCGGCCGTGCTCCTCGCCTCACCTGCCTCGTCCCCAACCGCCCACGAACTGCCGCGCCGCCCCTCGCGACAAGCTCCGCCAGCGCCATCTTGGCGCTTCGAGCACGAGCTTCGCCCGCGCCTCGTCTTCCTCCTCGTCGCTGGTCCAGGAGGCGCGCCACAGCAGCCGGACGCCCGCGTTGACCACGCCCCTCCTCGCCGCCATGGATGCCGCCAAGTCCCGTCGCGGCAGCCGTTCCCGCCGCCGGATCCTCCCGCGACTTCGCCAAGGCCCTCTTCGCCGGATCCCGCCGCGGCAAGCCTCCTCCGCCGCCTCGCCAGATCCGCAGCCCTCGTCGCCCGCCCCACCGACTTCTGTTTCACCTGAACCAAGGCGTCCTCTTTCTTCGACGACCAGCGCCAAGACCCGCTTCGCTTCGCCGCGTTGACCGCCTCCTCTCCAGCTGCGCCAGCCTAGCGCCTCCAGCCCAGCGCCTCTTCCCCGGACGGGCCGAGCCCAACGTGAGCAGCCACCCTGGCCCGGCGCCCGTCTGCCAGCTCCTCCACCGAACCGCCCAAGGCCCAGGTGAGCAGCCCCTGCCTCTCCTCTATGGGGCTAGCCAGATTCGCCCGAGTCACTTTTTTTTTTTCGCTGCGAATTTAGCTAATTTCCAGGGAATTACAGATTTACAGAAAAGTCCCTAGAGTTCATGCATTTAATAACTCATCAACCGTGCATCGGATTAAAATGGTTTAAACATGTAAATTGCTTAGAATTTCGTGTAGATTAGTTATATGCCATTTTCATCCATGTTTAAAATGTTTAAATTGATGTTTGCTTTAATTTGCTATTATGCCATGCTAAAATGCTTTAATTCATAACTAAATAACCGTAACTCGGAATTAAATGTTCTTTATATGTAAATGGGGTGGAAAAATGCCTAGATTAACATGGTCCACTTTATGTTGCTGTTTAACAACTCTAAAATTGTGTTTAGGGCAGAACAGTACCAAATTCGAAATATGGACATGAGGATTTTCCGGAATTGTTGTTTCTTATTTCCGGCCTCATTTAAACTTGCCTAAATAGCTAGTTTAATTATGCTCCACCTCTTGCCATGTTTAACAACATTTAGTATTGTTGTGTACCTAACCGAGAGAGAACTAAATAAGTGTTGTGGTGTTCCGTCAATATGCAACTCGTTGCATATTGAGCTCCACTTAAATTGGTAGTATTGTTTGTGCATATTGCCATGCCATGCATATTTAAACCGGACATGCATCATACTCGCTTGTGCATCATACCATGTTCATGTGTTGGTTGTTTTACTATGTTGTTTGCTTCTTTCCGGTTTGCTTCTCTCGTTAGCTTCGGTTTCGTTCGGAGTTGTGAGGATTCGTTCGACCACGCCCGATTGTCCTCTTCATGGACTCGTTCTTCTTCCTTATGGATTTCGGCAAGATGACCATACCCTCGAAATCACTTCTATCTTTGCTTGCTAGATGCTCGCTCTTTTGCTATGCCTATGCTACGATGCCTACCACTTGCTATATCATGCCTCCCATGTTGCCATGTCAAACCTCTAACCATCCTTTCCTAGCAAACCGTTGTTTGGCTATGTTACCGCTTTGCTCAGCCCTCTTATAGCGTTGTTAGTTGCGGTGAAGATGAAGTTTGTTCCTTGTTGGAACATGGAAATGTTGTTCCTTGTTGGAACATGTTTACTTGTTGGGATATCACAATATATCTTATTTAATTAATGCATCTATATACTTGGTAAAGGGTGGAAGGCTCGGCCTTATGCAGTGTTTTGTTCCACTCTTGCCGCCTAGTTTCCGTCATATCGGTGTTATGTTCCCGGATTTTTGCGTCCCTAACGCGTCGGGTGATTTATGGGACCCCTTGACAGTTCGCTTTGAATAAGACTTTTCCAGAAGGCCCAACATTGGTTTTACATTTGCCTCACCTAGCCTTTTTCCCTTGGGAGTCGCGATCCCGAGGGTCATCTTTATTTACCCCCCGACCAGTGCTTCTCTAAGTGCTGGCCCGAACCGAGTAGATCATGGGCCCCTCGTGGCAACTCGAGGTTTGGTTTTACTCGTAGGATGTCTCATCCGGTGTTGCCTGAGAACGAGATATGTGCAGCTCCTATCGGGATTGTCGGCGCATCGGGCGGTCTTCTGGACTTGTTTTATTGCTGTGAAATGTCTTGTAGCCGGATTCGAGACTGATCGGGCTTCCGGGAGAAGGTCTATTCTTCGTTGATCGCGAGAGCTTATCATGGGCTAAGTTGGGACACCCTGCAGGGTTTGAACTTTCAAAGCCGTGCCGCGGTTATGTGGCAGATGGGAATTTGTTAATGTCGGTTGTAGAAAACCGAAGTGGATCTCAATTAAAATACACCAACGGCGTGTGTAACTGTGATGGTCTCTTCTCGTGGAGTCCGGAAGTGAACACGGTGTTGGAGTTATGTTTGACGTAAGTAGTTTCAGGATCACTTCTTGATCATAGTTGTTCGACCGTGCTTTGCCTCCTCTTCTCGCTCTCTTTTGCGTATGTTAGCCACCATATATGCTAGTCGCTTGCTGCAGCTCCACCTCACTACCCTGTCCTACCTTTAAGCTTTAATAGTCTTGATCTCGCGGGTGTGAGATTGCTGAGTCCCGTGACTCATAGATACTTCAAAACCAGTTTGCGGTGCCGATGAAACCGTGCAGGTGATGGACCCGAGCTCAAGGAGGAGCTCGATGAAGATCTTGTTCTTTGTGTTGTTTCGTTTCAGTTGATCAAGAGTGGAGCCAGTTGGGACGATCGGGGATCTGTAGCATTTGGGGTAGTCTTCTTTTATTTTGGTTCCGTAGTCGGACCTTGATTGTATCTGTATGATGTAATGTTTTACTCATGTATTGTGTGAAGTGGTGATTGTAAGCCAACTATGTATCTCTTTTCCTTATGTATTACATGGGTTGTGTGAAGATTACCTCACTTGCGACATTGCTTTCAATGCGGTTATGCCTCTAAGTCGTGCTTCGACACGTGGGAGATATAGCCGCATCGAGGCGCTACAAGTTGGTATCGAGCCTTCCCGACTTAGGAGCCCCTACTTGATTGTTTGTTTGGCGTTGTTGAGTCTAGAATGGAAAATGTTTTGAGTCTTAGGATTATATATATCGGAGAGTAGGATTCTTTTTACTCCCAGTCCTTAAATCGCTCTGGTGAGGTATCCCGACGTAGAGTTTTGACTCTTCTCTCCTCAAATTTCACTAAAAAATTTAGGATCACGTGGGTATCTTGGAATCGTTCCGATGGTTTTGTGACGAGAACATTGTTCTTGGTGCCTCGACATTTAGGGGTTGTGGCGGTGTCCCGGAGTTGAGCTCGAGGTGTTGTCGTCACAATTATATCGTTGCGATTCGGAATACCGAGTTTTGCCGACATCGAAATCTCTTTTGTGCAGTTGTTGGTGAGATAACCCCGATAGCCCAATCTTGTGGCGAAAAGGGAGTATTGCCATGACTTGTATAACGGATGTTTTTCAAGGTCGAGGTACACGATTTCGAGGATTTCTTGGTTATGTGTTGACGGATGGATACAATTGGATCTAGGTATTGTTAGTTTGGGTGATATATTTTGTGTCCCTGTATCCCCAACACCAGATTGCATAACCAGAAAGTTTCGGAGTTTATAGGTGGGAATTCTAGTAGCTTACGGGATATCTTTCCGACGGATGTATGATTTGAGATTGGGGTTCAACGTCTAGTGGTCCGCCCATTCACGGTCGATTCTGATGGTCGCGAGGCGTCTTAAAGAATCCTTGGCTATGCTGATTCGGGGACGTCTTGTTTGTCATTCGTGACGTCCACTATACGTCGTGTCCGTGTGGGCCCCACCACGAACACTTTGGGCGAAATCTCTATCATGTGTTTGTTCCGGCTCATTCTTGAAGCCAATCCTTTGTTTTTGTTTTGTTTTGTGGTATTCGAGTTGCTTCGAAGTCAAGTGTTGATTCCATACCTTATTCTAAATGGTGTTCTCATATTTCTATGTGAATACTAATCCTTCTTGATCACTGAGCTTGTCATGTTAATTCTTTTCCAACCGGCGTGCTTCTCTTCAAGTGAATCCGTTCATTCCAACATTCGCAAGATCAATTCTAAGCTTTTTCTCAACGGTGTTCGTTTCATCCAACCCAAGTTGTTTTGATTTTTCCGCCCTCCCACCCTTTTTCTTCAAGGACTCAGATTTCTTAATCAAGTATCCATTTTATTGAGTGAAGTTTCTTCATTCTTTTCCTTTAATGTTTTATCCGGTGATTTCTCATGAAGACGCTAAGGAAGCTTTAACCTTATCATTGTTCCATTCTAATTTTCTTCTCCGGCGGACTCAAGTCAAGTTTTCAGTGTTGATCGTATTCTTTTCATCATTTCAAATGCTTTCTCATGTCGGTGCATCTCTTAATCATCCACTTCTCGCTATTCAATTGTTCCGGAGTGTTGAAGATATCTCAGAAGATTCTAGTTTCCATTCTCAATTCACTCAAGTTCTTTTGAGGATGCTATCTCATTCAAGCCATTTAACTCTACCGTGCAATATCTATTTCAAACATTTGTTCAACGGTGGTTCTTTTGAGTGGGCCCTAACCCACGTGTCTTTTCCTGGATCTTACGACTCTTCTAATTTTCCTGGATCTATTCCCAAATTCTTTGCAAAGTTTGGCGTAAGAATGAATTATCATCAGTCTTGGTTTTCTCCAAGATCTTCCAAATTATTTTCATTGTTGGTTCAACCTTCCTAATTTTCATTCCGGAGTGCTTCAATAATTCATGGTGATGTTCTCGTCGTCATTCTCGAATTTTGAAGACAGAAGAAGAGTTTCTCTTAAATCTTGCTCTATTCACTTCAAGAGTCATGGTTCTAGCTTGATGCCATCCTCTCATAATTGTCTTGATTGTGAGAATTCTTTTCATCCATCCGGAGCAATTCAGGAGTCTTTTCAGTTTGATTCTTCGGAGCCCATCATCTCAGAATTATTCATTCCAGCTTTCAGCTCTCGTTCTCCAAATCATACCGGTGCATCGTCGAAATATCCTCTAATCAGTTCATGATCTCTTCGTTCTAATGTATCTAAATTTTGTCAAGCATCTTTATTCGTTTTACAATTCTTCCGGGTGAATTGTGCCTTTGCTACGTTCATTCTCAATTATTATGGTGGTTTGTTCAAGAGTTCTCTTCCTTCGTTATCATATAGACTCATTCGTTCTTTCCAATCCTACCGTGGTTCGTTGAAGACCTTCCCAAGTTTGCGCCATATCTATCTTAATCCTTTCTACGAGAATAAGTAGTATGCCTAATCCATTGCTTGTCATCAATTTAATTGGTGAAGGATGAGCATAATGTAATTCTTATTCTTGTTTCATCGAGTAAGTTCAATTCCTTATTCGGAGGATCGTAAAATTCTTGATTTCATTTGTTCATCTTTCTTTCCGGAGTTCCAAGTTTTCTCGGTTATATCATTTCAAAGCTTCATCTTATCACTGCAAGGCTTCACCTTGTGTTGTCAACTTCTCTTTCTTTCTATCACCCTTTTGGTTACCGGAGTTCATCATGGAGGCTCTACATGGTGCTTCCTCAAGGATTCTTTTCATTCTTCAATTGTTCTTCAAGATTTCTCTCGAAGTTATGATCCGCCAAGCTATACTCTAAAAAAATAAACATGGTGCTCAACACATGTTTTGTTTTGAGGAGTTCAAGTATTCTTCATCTTGCATTCCAAAGTGCAATGCTCTCTATCTTATCTTTTGAGATGGTGTTATGTCATTGTTGTTAATTTTCCTTCGCGTTTCATGTTTCACAGATTTTTTAAGAGTGACATATTTAAATCCATCATTTTATCTTTGTTCATGAGGTATTTTAAATCCATCAATCTCTTCATTGGACTTATCTTGGGCTATATTTCACCTAAAGCTTTCCCTAAGGATTGTTGCTATCTATGGTGCTTATAAAGGACCCAAGTTCTTCATTTGTCCTCTCGGTGAAACTAGTTTCTCGTCTCCTTGTTGATATCAATCCAATCGTTTGTTTCCGTTGGTGGCAGAAGCTCACCTCATAATGTGGAGATGTTTCCATAAGCCCACTACAAGCTTATTCATTTCGTTGTTGGTTTTCCAACAACTCCGTTCAATTCTTCTTTGCAAGGGTGCTTTTCCAAGTTCATTTGTGGCGAAGTTGTCATTTTATTCTCCATTCCTTTATTCCAACGACCTATCTTCAATTTTTCTTCCGGAGGCATTGTGATGTTGCACTCTTGACCCATCATCTTTCTTTTGTCAAGTTCATGTTCTTTTCTTGCTTATCCATTTAACCGGAGTGTCATGTTTTCATTCGAGTTCTCTCATCTTATCAAGTTTTGCCTGCTTCCTCAACCGGAGAGCTGTCTGAAATCTTTCTTACCCCTTGTGCTTTTTTTCAATAGTTCCGGAGGCAGTATGTTGTTGATTTCATCAAGTATCATCCCATCTTCTCAAGTTCATGTTATATTCCTTCCATGCTCAATCGGAGTGCTGCCCGAATTCTGCCTCTCTCATCTTGTTTTAAACGGAGTGGTTTCGAATTCTATCTTGTCCATTAAACTCTTGATTCATGCCTTTTCAACCTTCAAGTTATCGTAATGTTCCTTGTTCCTCTTTTCTAACGGATTGTTTTCAACCTTGTTCATCTTCGTTGTGTTCTTTCTTTCATTTTGCTCAACCTCTCAAGGTTCTTTGGTTTCACTCGTTTGTCAAAGAAGCAACTTAGTTTTACCTCTCATCTTCCTCGTCCTTTTCCTCCGGTGCCATCCTAGATCTCGGGGCGAGATCCTCTCAGAGTGGTGGAGTGTTGTAACACCCGGATACAACTTTCCATATTCGTAACTCCGACTCTTGCCTTTTCCGGAGATGTGTTATTTTATTTCCGTCGTGGTTGGGTTTTGTCTTTTGTTTTGCTTGTGTTCATTGTCATGCATCTAGTCTCATGGCATCATCTGCATTTCATCCGCTTGTTTTTTTCAAAACTTGCATCCGTTCGTGTTCCGTCGCCTTCTCTCCGTTGTCCGTTCGAGTCCGATACACTCGCACGCTACCGCTGCACCTCTCAAAATATTATTTTATAAGTGGCATAATAATGTTCTCGGAATGGGTTGCAACTTGTCGTGCGGTCTTATTATAGTGTAGACAGGCCGCCTGCCAAGTTTCATCGCATTCGGAGTTCGTTTGACTGCCCAACCGTTAAATATGTAACCGGGATATAGCCGGTATTTACGTCGGACGTTTTCGGTCTCCGGAAACAGATGCCGGGCCCTCCCTCTCTCTTCTCCCCCTCGCAGTACCACCACAGCCCACCTAGTCCATCCTCCTTCCCCTCTTCGCTTCCGGAGTTGTCCGATACGACCGCACGGTCCGAAACCCTCTCTGCACAAAGGCATCGAACCTCAAGCGTCCAAACTCCCCGAGCCCGAACCGGCCTGTCGCTACCGTTGTGTCCGGATCATCCCCTAACGTCTACAAAACATCTCCGTTCTGTTGTTGGACTCCCTAACCTATTTATCTCGACCGTTTGATTTCGATCAGATGATCCAATCCCCCTCTCTTCCTTATATATATAGACTCCTTGTCCATTTTAGACCAAACCCTAAAAATTAGGGATCATGTCCCATCCATCCGTCTCGGCGCCGCCACTTTCTTCATCGGGATCCCCTCACCGATCTCCCTCGATCCCCTCGCCCAACCACCACCGACGAGCAGCAGCTCCAGATCCATCGCAAGGCCAGCCCTGTCGTGCGCGCCATGTTCTTTCCCTTCCTCCCTAATTCTTTTCTCCTTTCCTTCTCTGATCTCTCTCTCTTTCTCGATGTTTGTTGCCCGCAGGAGCCGCCGTGGGCAGCACCCTCAGCCCCTTCCGACCGCCGCCACCTGCAGGAGCGCCATGGACGCCCGTGCGAGCTTCCCCGCCTCCTGTGTCCTCCGGCCGTCCGAGCTCCGGCGAGCCACCCGTCGGCCGTGCTCCTCGCCTCACCCTGCCTCGTCCCCAACCGCCACGAACTGCCGCGCCGCCCCTCCGCGACAAGCTCCGCCGCCGCGCCATCTTCAGGCGCTCGAGCACGAGCTCGCCCGCGCCTCGTCTTCCTCCTCGTCGCGCGGGTCCAGGAGGCGCGCCACAGCCGACGCGCCGCGTTGACGCGCCCTCCTCGCCGCCATGGATGCCGCCAAGTCCCCGTCGCCGGCAGCCGTTCCCGCCGCCCGGATCCTCCCCGCGACTCGCCAAGGCCCTCTTCGCCCGGATCCCGCCGCCGGCAAGCCCTGCCTCCGCCGTCTCGCCAGATCCGGCAGGCCCTCGTCGCCCCGCCGCCGCTGACTCTGTTTCACCTGAACCGGGCGTCCTCTTTCTTCGACGACCAGCGCCAAGACCCGCTCGCTCGCCCGCGTTGACCGCCTCCTCTCCAGCCTGCGCCAGGCCTAGCGCCTCCCAGGCCCAGCGCCTCTTCCCCCCGACTGGGCCGAGCCCAACGTGAGCAGCCACCCCAGGCCCAGCGCCCCGTCCTGCCAGCTCCTCCACCGAACCGGCCCAAGGCCCAGGGTGAGCAGCCCCCTGGCCTCTCCTCTATGGGGCTAGCCAGATTCGGCCCGAGTCACTGTTTTTTTTTCGCTGCGAATTTAGCTAATTTCCAGGGAATTACAGATTTACAGTAAAGTCCCTAGAGTTCATGCATTTAATAACTCATCAACCGTGCATCGGATTAAAATGGTTTAAACATGTAAATTGCTTAGAATTTCGTGTAGATTAGTTATATGCCATTTTCATCCATGTTTAAAATGTTTAAATTGATGTTTGCTTTAATTTGCTATTATGCCATGCTAAAATGCTTTAATTCATAACTAAATAACCGTAACTCGGAATTAAATGTTCTTTATATGTAAATGGGGTGGAAAAATGCCTAGATTAACATGGTCCACTTTATGTTGCTGTTTAACAACTCTAAAATTGTGTTTAGGGCAGAACAGTACCAAATTCGAAATATGGACATGAGGATTTTCCGGAATTGTTGTTTCTTATTTCCGGCCTCATTTAAACTTGCCTAAATAGCTAGTTTAATTATGCTCCACCTCTTGCCATGTTTAACAACATTTAATATTGTTGTGGACCTAACCGAGAGAGAACTAAATAAGTGTTGTGGTGTTCATCAATATGCAACTCGTTGCATATTGAGCTCCACTAAATTGGTAGTATTGTTTGTGCATATTGCCATGCCATGCATATTTAAACCGGACATGCATCATACTCGCTTGTGCATCATACCATGTTCATGTGTTGGTTGTTTTACTATGTTGTTTGCTTCTTTCCGGTTTGCTTCTCTCGTTAGCTTCGGTTTCGTTCCGGAGTTGTGAGGATTCGTTCGACTACGTCCGATTGTCCTCTTCATGGACTCGTTCTTCTTCCTTGCGGGATTTCAGGCAAGATGACCATACCCTCGAAATCACTTCTATCTTTGCTTGCTAGATGCTCGCTCTTTTGCTATGCCTATGCTACGATGCCTACCACTTGCTATATCATGCCTCCCATGTTGCCATGTCAAACCTCTAACCATCCTTTCCTAGCAAACCGTTGTTTGGCTATGTTACCGCTTTGCTCAGCCCCTCTTATAGCGTTGTTAGTTGCAGGTGAAGATGAAGTTTGTTCCTTGTTGGAACATGGAAATGTTGTTCCTTGTTGGAACATGTTTACTTGTTGGGATATCACAATATATCTTATTTAATTAATGCATCTATATACTTGGTAAAGGGTGGAAGGCTCGGCCTTATGCAGTGTTTTGTTCCACTCTTGCCGCCCTAGTTTCCGTCATATCGGTGTTATGTTCCCGGATTTTTGCGTCCCTAACGCGGTCGGGTGATTTATGGGACCCCTTGACAGTTCGCTTTGAATAAGACTTTTCCAAAAAGGCCCAACATTGGTTTTACATTTGCCTCACCTAGCCTTTTTCCCTTGGGAGTCGCGCATCCCGAGGGTCATCTTTATTACCCCCGACGGTGCTTCTCTAAGTGCTGGCCCGAACCGTAGTAGATCATGGGCCCCTCGTGGCAACTCGAGGTTTGGTTTTACTCGTAGGATGTCTCATCCGGTGTTGCCTCGAGAACGAGATATGTGCAGCTCCTATCGGGATTGTCGGCGCATCGGGCGGTCTTCTTGGACTTGTTTTATTGCTGTGAAATGTCTTGTAGCCGGATTCCGAGACTGATCGGGCTTCCGGGAGAAGGTCTATTCTTCGTTGATCGCGAGAGCTTATCATGGGCTAAGTTGGGACACCCTGCAGGTTTGAACTTTCAAAGCCGTGTCCGCGGTTATGTGGCAGATGGGAATTTGTTAATGTCCGATTGTAGAAAACCGAAGTGGATCTCAATTAAAATACACCAACGGTGTAACTGTGATGGTCTCTTCTCGTGGTCCGGAAGTGAACACGGTGTTGGAGTTATGTTTGACGTAAGTAGTTTCAGGATCACTTCTTGATCATAGTTGTTCGACCGTGCTTTGCCTCCTCTTCTCGCTCTCTTTTGCGTATGTTAGCCACCATATATGCTAGTCGCTTGCTGCAGCTCCACCTCACTACCCTGTCCTACCTTTAAGCTTTAATAGTCTTGATCTCGCGGGTGTGAGATTGCTGAGTCCCGTGACTCACAGATACTTCAAAACCAGTTTGCGGTGCCGATGAAACCGTGCAGGTGATGGACCCGAGCTCAAGGAGGAGCTCGATGAAGATCTTGTTCTTTGTGTTGTTTCGTTTCAGAGTTGATCAAGAGTGGAGCCAGTTGGGACGATCGGGATCCGTAGCATTTGGGGTAGTCTTCTTTTATTTTGGTTCCGTAGTCGGACCTTGATTGTATCTGTATGATGTAATGTTTTACTCATGTATTGTGTGAAGTGGCGATTGTAAGCCAACTATGTATCTCTTTTCCTTATGTATTACATGGGTTGTGTGAAGATTACCTCACTTGCGACATTGCTTTCAATGCGGTTATGCCTCTAAGTCGTGCTTCGACACGTGGGAGATATAGCCGCATCGAGGGCGCTATGTTGGTATCGAGCCTTCCCGACTTAGGAGCCCCTACTTGATTGTTTGTCATGCGTTGTTGAGTCTAGAATGAAAATGTTTTGAGTCTTAGGATTATATATATCGGAGAGTAGGATTCTTTTACTCCCCAGTCCTTCGTCGCTCTGGTGAGGTATCCCGACGAGAGTTTTGACTCTTCTCTCCTCAAATTTCACTAAAAATTTTTAGGATCACGTGGGTATCTTGGAATCGTTCCCATGGTTTTGTGACGAGAACATTGTTCTTGGTGCCTCGACATTTAGGGGTTGTGGCGGTGTCCGGGGAGTTGAGCTCCGAGGTGTTGTCGTCACAATTATATCGTTGCAGATTCTGGAATACCGAGTTTTGCCGACATCGAAATCTCTTTTGTGTAGTTGTTGGTGAGATAACCCGATAGCCCGATCTTTGTGGCGAAAAGGGAGTATTGCCATGACTTGTATAACGGATGTTTTTCAAGGTCGAGGTACACGATTTCGAGGATTTCTTGGTTATGTGTTGACGGATGGATACAATTGGATCTAGGTATTGTTAGTTTGGGTGATATATTTTGTGTCCCTGTATCCCCAACACCAGATTGCATAACCGAAAGTTTCGGGAGTTTATAGGTGGGAATTCTAGTAGCTTACGGGATATCTTTCCGATGGATGTATGATTTGAGATTGGGGTTCAACGTCTAGTGGTCCGCCCATTCACGGTCGATTCACAATGGTCGCGAGGCGTCTTAAAGAATCCTTGGCTATGCTGATTCGGGACATCTTGTTTGTCATTCGTGATGTCCGCTATCGTCGTCAGGTCCGTGTGGGCCCCACCACGAACACTTTGGGCGTAAATCTCTATCATGTGTTTGTTCCGGCTCATTCTTGAAGCCAATCCTTTGTTTTTGTTTTGTTTTGTGGTATTCGAGTTGCTTCGAAGTCAAGTGTTGATTCCATACCTTATTCTAAATGGTGTTCTCATATTTCTATGTGAATACTAATCCTTCTTGATCACTGAGCTTGTCATGTTAATTCTTTTCCAACCGGCGTGCTTCTCTTCAAGTGAATCCGTTCATTCCAACATTCGCAAGATCAATTCTAAGCTTTTTCTCAACGGTGTTCGTTTCATCCAACCCAAGTTGTTTTGATTTTCCGCCCTCCCACCCTTTTTCTTCAAGGACTCAGATTTCTTAATCAAGTATCCATTTTATTGAGTGAAGTTTCTTCATTCTTTTCCTTTAATGTTTTATCCGGTGATTTCTCATGAAGACGCTAAGGAAGCTTTAACCTTATCATTGTTCCATTCTAATTTTCTTCTCCGGCGGACTCAAGTCAAGTTTTCAGTGTTGATCGTATTCTTTTCATCATTTCAAATGCTTTCTCATGTCGGTGCATCTCTTAATCATCCACTTCTCGCTATTCAATTGTTCCGGAGTGTTGATGATATCTCAGAAGATTCTAGTTTCCATTCTCAATTCACTCAAGTTCTTTTGAGGATGCTATCTCATTCAAGCCATTTAACTCTACCGGTGCAATATCTATTTCAAACATTTGTTCAACGGTGGTTCTTTTGAGTGGGCCCTAACCCACAGGTCTTTTCCCAGGATCTTACCTGACTCTTCTAATTTTCCTGGAGCTATTCCCAAATTCTTTGCAAAGTTTGACGTAAGAATGAATTATCATCAGTCTTGGTTTTCTCCAAGATCTTCCAAATTATTTTCATTGTTGGTTCAACCTTCCTAATTTTCATTCCGGAGTGCTTCAATAATTCATGGTGATGTTCTCGTCGTCATTCTCGAATTTTGAAGACCGAAGAAGAGTTTCTCTTAAATCTTGCTCTATTCACTTCAAGAGTCATGGTTCTAGCTTGATGCCATCCTCTCATAATTGTCTTGATTGTGAGAATTCTTTTCATCCATCCGGAGCAATTCAGGAGTCTTTTCAGTTTGATTCTTCGGAGCCCATCATCTCAGAATTATTCATTCCAGCTTTCAGCTCTCGTTCTCCAAATCATACCGGTGCATCGTCGAAATATCCTCTAATCAGTTCATGATCTCTTCGTTCTAATGTATCTAAATTTTGTCAAGCATCTTTATTCGTTTTACAATTCTTCCGGGTGAATTGTGCCTTTGCTACGTTCATTCTCAATTATTATGGTGGTTTGTTCAAGAGTTCTCTTCCTTCGTTATCATATAGACTCATTCGTTCTTTCCAATCCTACCGGTGGTTCGTTGAAGACCTTCCCAAGTTTGCGCCATATCTATCTTAATCCTTTCTACGAGAATAAGTAGTATGCCTAATCCATTGCTTGTCATCAATTTAATTGGTGAAGGATGAGCATAATGTAATTCTTATTCTTGTTTCATCGAGTAAGTTCAATTCCTTATTCCGGAGGATCGTAAAAATTCTTGATTTCATTTGTTCATCTTTCTTTCCGGAGTTCCAAGTTTTCTCGGTTATATTATTTCAAAGCTTCATCTTATCACTGCAAGGCTTCACCTTGTGTTGTCAACTTCTCTTTCTTTCTATCACCCTTTTGGTTACCGGAGTTCATCATGGAGGCTCTACATGGTGCTTCCTCAAGGATTCTTTTCATTCTTCAATTGTTCTTCAAGATTTCTCTCGAAGTTATGATCCGCCAAGCTATACTCTAAAAAAATAAACATGGTGCTCAACACATGTTTTGTTTTGAGGAGTTCAAGTATTCTTCATCTTGCATTCCAAAGTGCAATGCTCTCTATCTTATCTTTTGAGATGGTGTTATGTCATTGTTGTTAATTTTCCTTCGCGTTTCATGTTTCACAGATTTTTTTTAAGAGTGACATATTTAAATCCATCATTTTATCTTTGTTCATGAGGTATTTTAAATCCATCAATCTCTTCATTGGACTTATCTTGGGCTATATTTCACCTAAAGCTTTCCCTAAGGATTGTTGCTATCTATGGTGCTTATAAAGGACCCAAGTTCTTCATTTGTCCTCTCGGTGAAACTAGTTTCTCGTCTCCTTGTTGATATCAATCCAATCGTTTGTTTCCGTTGGTGGCAGAAGCTCACCTCATAATGTGGAGATGTTTCCATAAGCCCACTACAAGCTTATTCATTTCGTTGTTGGTTTTCCAACAACTCCGTTCAATTCTTCTTTGCAAGGGTGCTTTTCCAAGTTCATTTGTGGCAGAAGTTGTCATTTTATTCTCCATTCCTTTATTCCAACGACCTATCTTCAATTTTTCTTCCGGAGGCATTGTGATGTTGCACTCTTCGACCCATCATCTTTCTTTTGTCAAGTTCATGTTCTTTTTCTTGCTTATCCATTTAACCGGAGTGTCATGTTTTCATTCGAGTTCTCTCATCTTATCAAGTTTTGCCTGCTTCCTCAACCGGAGAGCTGTCTGAAATCTTTCTTACCCCTTGTGCTTTTTTCAATAGTTCCGGAGGCAGTATGTTGTTGATTTCATCAAGTATCATCCCATCTTCTCAAGTTCATGTTATATTCCTTCCATGCTCAATCGGAGTGTTGCCCGAATTCTGCCTCTCTCATCTTGTTTTAAACGGAGTGGTTTCGAATTCTATCTTGTCCATTAAACTCTTGATTCATGCCTTTTCAACCTTCAAGTTATCGTAATGTTCCTTGTTCCTCTTTTCTAACGGATTGTTTTCAACCTTGTTCATCTTCGTTGTGTTCTTTCTTTCATTTTGCTCAACCTCTCAAGGTTCTTTGGTTTCACTCGTTTGTCAAAGAAGCAACTTAGTTTTACCTCTCATCTTCCTCGTCCTTTTCCCTCCGGTGCCATCCTAGATCTCGGGACGAGATCCTCTCGTAGTGGTGGAGTGTTGTAACACCCCGGATACAACTTTCCATATTCGTAACTCCGACTCTTGCCTTTTCCGGAGATGTGTTATTTTATTTCCGTCGTGGTTGGGTTTTGTCTTTTGTTTTGCTTGTGTTCATTCTCATGCATCTAGTCTCATGGCATCATCTGCATTTCATCCGCTTGTTTTTTTTTCAAAACTTGCATCCGTTCGTGTTCCGTCAGTTCTCTCCGTTGTCCGTTCCGAGTCCGGATACACTCGCACGCGCCCGCGGCACCTCCAAAATATTATTTTATAAGTGGCATAATAATGTTCTCGGAATGGGTTGCAACTTGTCGTGCGGTCTTATTATAGTGTAGACAGGCCGCCGCCAAGTTTCATCGCATTCGAGTTCGTTTGATCGCCCAACCGTTAAATATGTAACCGGGATATAGCCGGTATTTACGTCGGACGTTTTCGGTCTCCGGAAACAGATGCCGGGCCCTCCCTCTCTCTTCTCCCCCTCGCAGTACCACCACAGCCCACCTAGTCCATCCTCCTTCCCCTCTTCGCTTCCGGAGTTGTCCGACACGACCGCACGGTCCAAACCCTCTCGCACAAAGGCATCGTAACCTCAAGGTCCAAACTCCCCGAGCCCGAACCGGCCTGTCGCTACCGTTGTGTCCGGATCATCCCCTAACGTCTACAAAACATCTCCGTTCTGTTGTTGGACTCCCTAACCTATTTATCTCGACCGTTTGATTTCGATCAGATGATCCAATCCCCCTCTCTTCCTTATATATATAGACTCCTTGTCCATTTTAGACCAAACCCTAAAATTAGGGATCATGTCCCATCCATCCCGTCTCGGCCGCCGCCACTTTCTTCATCGGGATCCCCTCACCGATCTCCCTCGATCCCCTCGCCCAACCACCACCGACGAGCAGCAGCTCCAGATCCATCGCAAGGCCAGCCACTGCGTGCGCGCCATGTTCTTTCCCTTCCTCCCTAATTCTTTTCTCCTTTCCTTCTCTGATCTCTCTCTCTTTCTCGATGTTTGTTGCCCGCAGAGCCGCCGTGGGCAGCACCTCAGCCCTTCCGACCGCCGCCACCTACAGGGGCGCCATGGGCGCCCGTCTGAGCTTCCCGCCTCCTGTGTCCTCCGGCCGTCCGAGCTCCGGCGAGCCACCCGCCGGCCGTGCTCCTCGCCTCACCTGCCTCGTCCCCAACCGCCCACGAACTGCCGCGCCGCCCTCCGCGACAAGCTCCGCCGCCGCCATCTTGGCGCTGAGCACGAGCTTCGCCGTGCCTCGTCTTCCTCCTCGTCGCGCTGGTCCAGGAGGCGCCACAGAGCCGGACGCCGCGTTGACCGCGCCCTCCTCGCCGCCATGGATGCCGCCAAGTCCCGTCACGGCAGCCGTTCCGCCGCCGGATCCTCCCGCGACTTCGCCAAGGCCCTCTTCGCCGGATCCCGCGCCCGGCAAGCCTCGCCTCCGCCGTCTCGCCAGATCCGGCAGCCCTCGTCGCCCGCCGCCGACTCTGTTTCACCCGAATCAAGCGTCCTCTTTCTTGACGACCAGCGCCAAGACCTGCTTCGCTTCGCCCGCGTTGACCGCCTCCTCTCCAGCCTGCGCCAGCCTAGCGCCTCCAGGCCAGCGCCTCTTCCCCTGACCGGGCCGAGCCCAACGTGAGCAGCCACCCTGGCCCAGCGCCCGTCTCGCCAGCTCCTCCACCGAACCGCCCAAGGCCCAGGTGAGCAGCCCCTGCCTCTCCTCTATGGGGCTAGCCAGATTCGCCCGAGTCACTGTTTTTTTTTTCACTGCAATTTAGCTAATTTCGAGGAATTACAGATTCTGATAAAGTCCCTAGAGTTCATGCATTTAATAACTCATCAACCGTGCATCGGATTAAAATGGTTTAAACATGTAAATTGCTTAGAATTTCGTGTAGATTAGTTATATGCCATTTTCATCCATGTTTAAAATGTTTAAATTGATGTTTGCTTTAATTTGCTATTATGCCATGCTAAAATGCTTTAATTCATAACTAAATAACCGTAACTCGGAATTAAATGTTCTTTATATGTAAATGGGGTGGAAAAATGCCTAGATTAACATGGTCCACTTTATGTTGCTGTTTAACAACTCTAAAATTGTGTTTAGGGCAGAACAGTACCAAATTCGAAATATGGACATGAGGATTTTCCGGAATTGTTGTTTCTTATTTCGGCCTCATTTAAACTTGCCTAAATAGCTAGTTTAATTATGCTCCACCTCTTGCCATGTTTAACAACATTTAATATTGTTGTGTACCTAACCGAGAGAGAACTAAATAAGTGTTGTGGTGTTCCGTCAATATGCAACTCGTTGCATATTGAGCTCCACTTAAATTGGTAGTATTGTTTGTGCATATTGCCATGCCATGCATATTTAAACCGGACATGCATCATACTCGCTTGTGCATCATACCATGTTCATGTGTTGGTTGTTTTACTATGTTGTTTGCTTCTTTCCAGTTTGCTTCTCTCGTTAGCTTCGGTTTCGTTCCGGAGTTGTGAGGATTCGTTCGACTATGTCCGATTGTCCTCTTCATGGACTCGTTCTTCTTCCTTATGGGATTTCGGGCAAGATGACCATACCCTCGAAATCACTTCTATCTTTGCTTGCTAGATGCTCGCTCTTTTGCTATGCCTATGCTACGATGCCTACCACTTGCTATATCATGCCTCCCATGTTGCCATGTCAAACCTCTAACCATCCTTTCCTAGCAAACCGTTGTTTGGCTATGTTACCGCTTTGCTCAGCCCTCTTATAGCGTTGTTAGTTGCAGGTGAAGATGAAGTTTGTTCCTTGTTGGAACATGGAAATGTTGTTCCTTGTTGGAACATGTTTACTTGTTGGGATATCACAATATATCTTATTTAATTAATGCATCTATATACTTGGTAAAGGGTGGAAGGCTCGGCCTTATGCAGTGTTTTGTTCCACTCTTGCCGCCCTAGTTTCCGTCATATCGGTGTTATGTTCCCGGATTTTGCATCCCTAACGCGTCGGGTGATTTATGGGACCCCTTGACAGTTCGCTTTGAATAAGACTTTTCCAAAGGGCCCAACATTGGTTTTACATTTGCCTCACCTAGCCTTTTTCCCTTGGGAGTCGCGCATCCCGAGGGTCATCTTTATTACCCCGGACGGTGCTTCTCTAAGTGCTGGCCCAAACCGAGTAGATCTGCGGGGCCCCTCGTGGCAACTCGAGGTTTGGTTTTACTCGTAGGATGTCTCATCCGGTGTTGCCACGAGAACGAGATATGTGCAGCTCCTATCGGGATTGTCGGCGCATCGGGCGGTCTTCTGGACTTGTTTTATTGCTGTGAAATGTCTTGTAGCCGGATTCCGAGACTGATCGGGCTTCCGGGAGAAGGTCTATTCTTCGTTGATCGCGAGAGCTTATCATGGGCTAAGTTGGGACACCCTGCAGGGTTTGAACTTTCAAAGCCGTGCCAGCGGTTATGTGGCAGATGGGAATTTGTTAATGTCGGTTGTAGAAAACCGAAGTGGATCTCAATTAAAATACACCAACGCGTGTGTAACCGTGATGGTCTCTTCTCGTGAGTCCGGAAGTGAACACGGTGTTGGAGTTATGTTTGGCGTAAGTAGTTTCAGGATCACTTCTTGATCATAGTTGTTCGACCGTGCTTTGCCTCCTCTTCTCGCTCTCTTTTGCGTATGTTAGCCACCATATATGCTAGTCGCTGCTGCAGCTCCACCTCACTACCCTGTCCTACCTTTAAGCTTTAATAGTCTTGATCTCGCGGTGTGAGATTGCTGAGTCCCGTGACTCACAGATACTTCAAAACCAGTTTGCGGTGCCGATGAAACCGTGCGGTGATGGACCCGAGCTCAAGGAGGAGCTCGATGAAGATCTTGTTCTTTGTGTTGTTTCGTTTGAGTTGATCAATAGTGGAGCCAGTTGGGACGATCGGGGATCTGTGTAGCATTTGGGGTAGTCTTCTTTTATTTTGGTTCCGTAGTCGGACCTTGATTGTATCTGTATGATGTAATGTTTTACTCATGTATTGTGTGAAGTGGCGATTGTAAGCCAACTATGTATCTCTTTTCCCTTATGTATTACATGGGTTGTGTGAAGATTACCTCACTTGCGACATTGCTTTCAATGCGGTTATGCCTCTAAGTTGTGCTTCGACACGTGGGAGATATAGCCGCATCGAGGGCGTTACATCCCCATCTGAAGGAACTAAAGGATTTTTGGCCGACAAGTTTATGTAATGTGGTTTACAAAATAGTGTCTAAGTGCTTGGTAAATCGCCTTCGTCCTTTGCTATCTGAGCTGATCTCGGAAAACCAAAGTGCGTTTATACCAGGTCGGCTTATTTCGGATAATTCTATAATTGCTTTTGAGTGTATCCACCACATACAGTCTCTGAAGGCAAATAGTGGAGCGGCTTGTGCTTATAAATTGGACCTGTCAAAAGCATACGATCGGGTTGACTGGGAGTTTCTGGAGCAGGCATTAACCAAGTGGGGCTTTTCGGAGCAGTGGCTAACTTGGATCATGGCTTGTGTTAAATCAGTTACATACTCGATAAAATTCAATGGGAAACTCCTAGAGGTTTTTGCTCCATCTAGGGGTCTTCGGCAAGGTGATCCTTTGTCCCCGTTTTATTCCTTTTTGTTGCTGACGCCCTCTCTGCTATAATCTCTAAATCAGTTGAGGAAGGGGAATTGAGGGGAGTTTCTATATGCCGTGGGGCACCGGTGATTTCTCATCTGTTGTTTGCGGATGATACGATGCTATTATTTGAAGCTTCAAGCCAGCAAGCAGACATTGTCAAAGGTTTGTTGAACACTTACACTAGTGCTACGGGTCAACTCATTAACCCTGAAAAGTGTTCCATCCTCATATCTGACAACTGTGACGCGACGGTGGCGGGTGAGGTGAAGAATATTCTGGATATCTCGCAACAGGTATTTGAACCCAAATACTTGGGTCTTCCGGTGCCGGAAGGTAGAATGCATAAGGGGCAGTTTGAAACTATTCAGGAAAGATTAAGGAAAAGGCTTGTGGATTGGAGTGAGCAGTATGTGTCTTCGGGAAACAAAGAAATATTGATAAAGGCAGTGGCACAAGCAATTCCAACCTATGTGATGAGTGTGTTTCGTCTACCAGCGTCCGTTTGTGATGAGTTGACAAAAATGATGAGGCAATATTGGTGGGGGGTGGAGAAAGGCAAGAGGAAGATGGCTTGGCTCAGTTGGGACAAAATGACCAAACCTAAGTCCATGGGTGGCATGGGCTTTAGGGATATGCGAGCTTTTAACCAAGCCTTGCTGGCTAAGCAAGCTTGGCGTCTTCTGGACAACCCGGACAGCTTGTGTGCTAGATTGCTACGGGCTAAGTATTATCCTCGTGGTAATTTACTTGATACAGTGTTTCCCACGAACTCTTCCGCGATATGGAAAGGGATAACACACGGACTGGACCTATTGAAAAAAGGTATCATTTGGCGTGTGGGTGATGGCACGTTAGTGAAGACATGGCGTGATCCTTGGATCCCAAGGGGTAATGACTTCCGGCCAGTAACTCCAAAGCGTAATTGCAGACTGAATTGGGTGGCTGATTTCATTGATGAGCATGGGGCATGGAATGTGCAAAGGCTGCGAGAACACTTCTGGGACTTGGACGTGCACGAGATCTTAAAGATAAGAACATCGCCGAGCCGCGGCCAGGATTTCCTTGCCTGGTTTTCGGAGAAGCATGGTATGTTCACAGTCCGATCGGCGTATCGTCTTGCTCATGAGTCCTCGCTCAACCATGGCGTGTCAAGTAACAGCCCGAGCGGGCAGAGAGCAATCTGGCAAACAGTTTGGGGAGCCAAAGTACCCCTGAAGATGAAAATTTTGGCCTGGAAAGTGGTGTCTGGTGCTCTCCCAACTAATGCATGCAAGAAATATAGACATGTCTCTACTCGAGACAGTTGCCCCATATGTGGAACAGCGAAGGAAACTAGCTTTCATGCGCTGGTGACATGCGATCATGCGCGCCAAGTGTGGACCCAGATCGCCAAGATGGAGGCTCCCGGATCTGAGCTCCTTCGGATCTGGGCAAGACTGGTTGTTAAATATCCCGTGAATCTGCGATTTACACGCAGAGGGACTCTGTGATTATGATGCTATGGAGGATATGGAATTTACGGTCTGATAGGGCGCATGGAAAGGAAGTCCCACCGGTGGCAGTTACGGTGACATACCTCCAGAGTTACATGCAATCTTTACATTTGTCCAAGAGGTACACAACGGAGGAAATCATTAAAGGGACGATGCAGGTATGGCAAGAGAAGCCTGTCGTGCGGACAGAAGCGTGTTTGCCATGGCCACGACCTGGTGTGGATCAGGCAGCACTGTCTGTCGATGGTTCTTTCTCCCCTGTCGACGGATCGGCGGCCGCCGGTATGGTCTTGCACCGGCATGACGGGAGTGTCATCTTTGCGGCATACAGATGCATTTTCAACTGTAATGAGGCAGTGGAGGCGGAGCTACATGCAATAATGCTGGGCATGGCACTAGCTATTCAGCATTGTACCTTACCCATCGTCGTTCAATCAGATTCCTCGGTGGCACTGGGCGCCTTGTCAGGAGAGCATCTCACCAGATCGGCTTATGGACATTTGGTAGCGGAAATACGTCATCTTATGGCTGATAGAGTTTTTATTCCTTTGAAAATTAAGCGCGTGCAAAATAGGGTAGCAGATCGGTTGGCTTTGTATAGTCGTACGGAGAGTACTACTGCTGTATGGCTAGATAGAGGACCACCTTGTGTGGAGGACTTGTTGCCTCTCGATTGTAACCCTATCCATATGGAATAAAACTCTTTCTCCAGCGCAAAAAAAAAAGTTGCTCGCTCCATAGTTCCGGAGAACGGTGTTTTAGTCATCTTGCCCATGAGGCACGGTTCGCTAGTACCAAGTGATTCATAATCAAGTGATTCCAAAAGCCCATCAGTATGGAGTTTCTTCATGCGTTTTACACCGATATGACCCAAACGGCAGTGCCACAAATAAGTTGCACTATCATTATCAACTCTGTATCTTTTGGTTTCAACACTATGAATATGTGTATTACTACTATCGAGATTCAATAAAAATAGACCACTCTTCAAGGGTGCATGACCATAAAAGATATTATTCATATAAATAGAACAACCATTATTCTCTAACTTAAATGAATATCCGTCTCGCATCAAACAAGATCCAGATATAATGTTCATGCTTAACGCTGGCACGAAATAACAATTATTTAGGTCTAAAACTAATCATGATGGTAGATGTAGAGGTAGCGTGCCGACCGCGATCACATCGACTTTGGAACCATTTCCCACGCGCATCGTCATCTCGTACTTAGCCAATCTTTTCTTAATCCATAGTTCATGTTTCGAGTTGCAAATATTAGCAACAGAACCAGTATCAAATACCCAGGTACTACTGCGAGTATTAGTAAGGTACACATCAATAACATGTATATCACATATACCTTTGTTCACTTTGCCATCCTTCTTATCCGCCAAATACTTGGGGCAGTTCCGCTTCGATGTCGATCGCTTGCGAGAGAAGCACTCGATCTCGTGCTTAGGTCCAGACTTGGGTTTCTTCTCTTGAGCAGCAACTTGTTTGTTGTTCTTCTTGAAGTTCCCTTCTTCTTCCCTTTGCCCTTTTCTTGAAACTGGTGGTCTTGTTAACCATCAACACTTGATGCTCCTTTTGATTTCTACCTCCACGGTTTTAAGCATTGCGAAGAGCTCGGGAATAGACTTGTCCGTCCCTTGCATATTATAGTTCATCACGAAGCTCTTGTAGCTTGGTGGCAATGATTGAAGAATTACATCAATGACACTATCATCGTGAAGATTAACTCCCGCTTGAATCAAGTGATTATTATACCCGGACATTTTGAGTATGTGTTCACCGACGTAACTATTCTCCTCCATCTTGCAGCTATAGAACTTATTGGAGACTTCATATCTCTCAATCCGGGCATTTGCTTGAAATATTAACTTCAACTCTGGAACATCTCATATGCTCCATGACGTTCAAAACGTCGTTGAAGGCCCGGTTCTAAGCCGTAAAGCATGGCACACTGAACTATCGAGTAGTCATCAGCTTTGCTCGCCAGACGTTCTTAACGTCGTCAATTGCATCAGCGATGGGCACGGCACCCAGCGGTGCTTCGGGACGTAATTCTTACGTGCAGCAATGAGGATAATCCTCGTGTTACGGACCCAGTCCGTGTAATTGCTACCATCATCTTTCAACTTTGCTTTCTCAAGGAACGCATTAAAATTCAACGGAACAACAAAGACGAGCCATCTATCTACAAGAAACATAGACAAGCAAAATACTATCGGTACTAAGTTCATGATAAATTTAAGTTCAATTAATCATATTACTTTAAGAACTCCCACTTAGATAGACATCTCTCTAGTCATCTAAGTGATTACGTGATCCAAATCAACTAAACCATGTCCGATCATCACGTGAGATGGAGTAGTTTCAATGGTGAACATCACTATGTTGATCATATCTACTATATGATTCACGTTCGACCTTCGGTCTCCGTGTTCGAGGCCATATCTGATATGCTAGGCTCGTCAAGTTTGACCTGAGTATTCCGTGCGCAACTGTTTTGCACCCGTTGTATTTGAACGTAGAGCCTATCACACCCGATCATCAAGTGGTGTCTCAGCACGAAGAACTTTCGCAACGGTGCATACTCAAGGAGAACACTTCTTGATATTTAGTGAGAGATCATCTTATAATGCTACCGTCAATCAAAGCAAGATAAGATGCATATAGGATAAACATCACATGCAATCAATATAAGTGATATGATATGGCCATCATCATCTTGTGCTTGTGATCTCCATCTCCGAAGCACCGTCATGATCACCATCGTCACCGGCGTGACACCTTGATCTCCATCGTAGCATCGTTGTCGTCTTGCCAACTATTGCTTCTACGACTATCGCTACCGCTTAGTGATAAAGTAAAGCAATTACATGGCGTTTGCATTTCATACAATAAAGCGACAACCATATGGCTCCTGCCAGTTGCCGATAACTTCGGTTACAAAACATGATCATCTCATACAATAAAATATAGCATCACGTCTTGACCATATCACATCACAACATGCCCTGCAAAAACAAGTTAAACATCCTCTACTTTGTTGTTGCAAGTTTTACGTGGCTGCTACGGGCTGAGCAAGAACCGTTCTTACCTACGCATCAAAACCACAACGATAGTTTGTCAAGTTGGTGCTGTTTTAACCTTCGCAAGGACCGGGCGTAGCCACACTCGGTTCAACTAAAGTGAGAGAGACAGACACCCGCCAGTCAACTTTAAGCAACGAGTGCTCGTAGCGGTAAAACCAGTCTCGCGTAAGCGTCTGGCGTAATGTCGGTCCGGCCGCTTCATCTCACAATACCGCCCGAACCAAAGTATGACATGTTTGGTAAGCAAGATGACTTGTATCGCCCACAACTCACTTGTGTTCTACTCGTGCATATAACATCAACGCATAAAACCAGGCTCGGATGCCACTTTTGGGGAACGAGTAATTTCAAAAAATTCCTACGCACACGCAAGATCATGGTGATGGCATAGCAACGAGAGGGAGAGTATTGTCCACGCACCCTCGTGAGACCGTGGCGGAAGCGTTATGACAACGCGGTTGATGTAGTCGTGCGTCTTCACGATCCGACCGATCCAAGCACCGAACGTCACGGCACCTCCGAGTTCAGCACACGTTCAGCTCGATGGCGATCCCGGACTCGATCCAGCAAAGTGTCGGGATGAGTTCCACAAGACGACGGCGTGGTGACGATGATGATGCTCTCGGCGCAGGCTTCGCCTAAACTCTGCGACGATATGACCGAGGTGGAATATGGTGGAAGGGGCACGGCACACGGCTAAGGAACGATCCGTAGATCAACTTGTGTGTTAGGGTGCTCCCCTGCCCGTATATAAAGGAGGAAGGGAGGTGCGGCCGGCCCCAAAGTGCGCTGGAGGAGTCCTACTCCCACCGGGAGTAGGACTCCCCTCTGCCTTGTTGGAGAAGGAAGGGGGAGGGAAGAGGGCGCGCCCCTCTCCTTGTCCTATTCGGACTAGGGGGGAGGGGCGCGCAGCCTGCCCTGGCCGGCCCTCCTCTTTTCCCTCATGGCCCACTAAGGCCCATTATCCCCCGGGAGGGTTCCGGTAACCTCCCGGTGTTCCGGTAAAATCCCGATTTCACCCGGAACCATTCCGATATCCAAATATAGGCTTCCAATATATCAATCTTTATGTCTCGACCATTTCGAGACTCCTCATCATGTCTGTGATCACATCCAGGACTCCGAACAAACTTCGGTACATCAAAACTTGTAAACTCATAATAAAACTGTCATCCTAACGTTAAGCATGCGGACCCTACGGGTTCGAGAACTATGTAGACATGACCTAGAACTATTCTCGGTCAATAACCAATAGCGGAACCTGGATGCCCATATTGGTTCCTACATATTCTACGAAGATCTTTATCGGTCAAACCGCATAACGACATACGTTGTTCCCTTTGTTATCGGTATGTTACTTGCCCGAGATTCGATCGTCGGTATCCAATACCTAGTTCAATCTCGTTACCGGCAAGTCTCTTTACTCGTTTCATAATACATCATCTCGCAACTAACTTATTAGTTGCAATGCTTGCAAGGCTTATGTGATGTGTATTACCGAGAAGGCCCAGAGATACCTCTCCCACAATCGGAGTGACAAAACCTAATCTCAAATCGCCAACCCAACATGTACCTTTGGAGACACCTGTAGTACTCCTTTATAATCACCCGATTCGTTGTGACGTCTGCAGCACCAAAGTGTTCCTCCGATAAGCGGAGTTGCATAATCTCATAGTTACCGGAACATGTATAAGTCATGAAGAAAGCAATAGCAATATACTAAGCGATCAAGTGCTAGGCTAACGGAATGGGTCATGTCAATCACATCATTCTCCTAATGATGTGATCCCATTAATCAAATAACAACACATGTCTATGGTTAGGAAACATAACCATCTTTGATTAATGAGCTAGTCAAGTAGAGGCATACTAGTGACTATATGTTTGTCTATGTATTCACACATGTATCATGTTTCCAGTTAATACAATTCTAGCATGAATAATAAACATTTATCATGATATGAGGAAATAAATAATAACTTTATTATTGCCTCTAGGGCATATTTCCTTCAGCTCTAACACGGCCTACTTGCTGCTCTGTGTCGACGACATCATCCTGACAGCATGTACGGCTGGTCTCCTCAGTCAGGTCACGGCTCGTCTTCGCGCTATGTTCGCCATTAAGGACTTGGGTCATTTGCACTACTTCCTCGGTATCGAGGTGGCGCGCCGTCCGGATGGCTTCTTCCTTCATCGGCGAATGCGCTCACGAGCTCTCGAGCGCCCGCATGCTTAACGCAAGCCGCGCTTCGCGTGTTGATCTGAAGGCCAAGCTTTCTTCCACGGATGGTTCTCCGCTTTGGATGCTGCTTTCTATCGGTCTATCGTTGGTGCTCTCCGATTACCTCACTCGAATCGACCGGAGATCCGGTATGCCGTGCGATGGTGTGTCTTCATATGCATGCTCCTCGAGACGTTCACTGGGCTACCGTCAAGCGGATTCTCCGCTATATCTGTGGCACTATGGATCTTGGCGTCACGCTTCACGCCTCCGCCGACACCGCCCTCACCGCCTACTCCGATGCAGACTAGGCGCGCTGCCCTGACACTTGTCGCTCCACTTCAGGCTATTGTGTCTACCTTGGACCCTTACTTATCTCGTGGTCGTCCAGCAGCGACCTCACGGTCTCTCGTTCGATCTTGAGAGGCCGAGTATCGTCGCGGTGGCCAACGCCGTCGCCAGTGTTCGTGGCCGCCACCGCTTTGAGAGCTCTCTTGTCCTGTTGATCGTGCCACGGTGGTCTACTGCGACAATGTCTCGGCGGTCTACCTCTCCGCTAACCTGGTGCATCATCGACGGACCAAGCATATTGAGTTGGATATTCATTTTGTTCGGGAACAGGTGCCCCTTGGCCATATTCGTGTTTTACGCGTCCCTACTTCTAATTTGTCGATATCATGACCAAGGGCTTGCCTAAGGCGTCATTTGAGGAGTTCCGGTCCAGTCTTTGCGTCAGCCGCGGTGCCGCTTCGATCGCGGGGGGTGTTGAGTATATGTGTTATGTGCATATTGTGTATTGGACCCGCCTCCTAGTTCCTTGTATAGTTGAGGTCCGTGACTCACCTTTGTACATCATATATACGTGTCTATGAACGAAGAAAATACATCATGCAATCATAATCTCATACATAATGCGGCGGCTCAGCGCGGGTACGAGGCCGTCGGGGCGGCTTGATGCGCGGGCGTGCAGTGGTCCGAGGCGGACGGCGGCTCTCCTGCGGCAGTTTGACGCGGGACGGCCCAACGGGCAACCGGGCGGCTCAGGCGACTCTTAGCGACTCCCTGACGACGGCTCACAGCGCCAATGGGCGACGGGGCCCGCCAACTGGCGGCTCAATGTGGTTGTGGCGGAGAGGACCCCGAGGACATCGTGGGCCGTCGGGGCGTGTCGTCCGCGGCTCACGGCAGACCGTAGGCAGGTCCACGGCAAAGGTGAGGCGGCCCGTGGCGGCTTGGAAGCCGACGCGGCCGAGGAGCGCCGGCGAGGCAAGCAACTGCACCAGTATGGCAGAGGTGGAGGGCAGAACCAGCCATGATTTGAAGGCAAGCGACGATGTAGGGCGGCTTCAGGCAATTAAGAGTAGCGGCGGAACGAGGCGGCTCACTGCAAGGCGACTCAGAAAGTGGGCGGCTCGGAACGGCACGGCGGCTCCGCGGAGACGGGACGGCGAAGCCGCAGAGTCGGAGTCGATCCCCTCATCCTTGTGCTCCTCCTGGGAGCTCCTATTTGCCGCATTTTGCGACAAATAGTCAGCGAGACGCACTCAGGTGCCTCCACTAGGCCGGCCCATCAGTTGACCACGCCTGCATCACTTCAAAAGGATGTAAAAAATATTGGAGGGCGCGAGGATTCGAGCTCACGACCTTGGATTCATAGTGGCTGTGGCACACCACCACGCCAGACGGGTATAGCTGATTGTATGTAGCACGAAACCTTATAAAAACTCAAAAGCAGTGTTAACATATGGAAACATTTATGGGAAAATCAAAACATTTCCTGAAAGAAATGTGATTTCTTTCTAAAATGATGAATATTTTTCAAAACAGGACCACTTTTGAAAATGATGGACAATTTTTTTGAGATAGAACATTTTTCGAAAATGATGATATCTTTTCTAAAATGGGAACATTTTTTGAAATTCAAAAATCAAACTTAGAAATGTGAATATGAAACTCCCAGACAAAATTCAAAAACATGAACATTTATTAAAATTTGTGTACAATTTCTGAAACTGGAAATTGTTTTTTGAACCTCATGAAAAAATGAAAACATGAACATCTTTTAAAAAAATTGAACAATTTTTCTAAATGAGAACATTTTTAAAACACGAACATATTTTAAATTGTGAACAAAATTTTGAGAATGCGATCATTTTCAGGAATTGTGAACAAAAGTTTGAACGTGCAAACATTTTTATAAATTCCTGAATATTTTTTGAAAAATCTGACCAAATTTTGAAAAAGATAACACTTTTAAAATTCCAAACAATATTTGAAATTTTTAAACAAAATAAAGAGGAGAACAAAAAAGAATAAAAATAAATAGGAAAAACGAAAAATGAGAACAATTTTTGAAAAATGGGAACAAATGTGAAATTCCAAAACTTTTTTGAAAATTTGAACAAATTTGAAAACACGAACATTTTTTAAAATCACGAACAAAATTTGAAAAATGGGAACAAGTGTGAAATTCCAAAACTTTTTGAAAATTTGAACAAATTTGAAAACACTAACATTTTTTGAAAATCATGAACAAATTTTGAAACAGCGAACATCAAAATACAAAAAAAATTGTACATGTTTTGAAAAGAACAACATGTCTTTTGAAAACCTGAACAAATAAATTTGAACATTTTTTAAAGCCGAACAAAAGTATTGAATATGTTGAACTTTTTCTGAAATTGCGATTTTTCTAAAGCGAAAATAAAAGAATGAAAGAAAAAGAATAATGAAACGAAAAACGTGAAAAAAAGAAACAGATAATAGATAATCTCTAGCATTTATAGGACAGTAGCGTTGTGGAGCTCCTGTGGCTAGCAACGCAGCTCAAAGCGTGGGAGGTTTGAGGTTCAATTCCTCGCTCCGTCATTTTCTGCGGGATATTTTTTATATGAAGCACCCGTCATGGGCCGGCCCGTGAACGATCGATGGTGTGCGATCTGCCGCCCAAATCCTATTCGGCGCCTATTTGGTACATGGCGCACACCCCCCTGTACACTGGCTTTTCTAGCGGGCCGGCCCATCTTCTGCTTTTCTGCTTCAAAAATAACCCCATAAAACAGTGCGTCTGGAGTGACTCGAACCATGGTCGTTGCGTTGAAGTAGCATGCGCCCTAACCAACTGGTCCAGATCACCCGATGTGCTAGTGTCCTTTCTTCTAGTTCTTTATAAGATGCAAAAAACACAGCTGTTATGATGTTTGCTTTCCTTTTTCTTTCGGAAATGCTAACGCCCACACGTGTGGGCGTTCACCACCTCGACCACACGCAAGCATCACCGTTGGCAACTTTGTGCATGAATCTTGGCACAATCCGATCGGTTTTCTGCGCCACGTAGGACGAGGCGCTGTGTGCGATGTCGAGGCGCTTCGCCAAGACGTTGGTTGCCCTCCCGCGGTCGTGGTTGCCACTCGGGCGTGCGGTGGAACTGCTATGCGTCCGCACGCCACGCTCCGACCGCGGTTGACGTCAAACACGTCGCACACCTCTGCCCCCTCTCCCTCACGGTTCCATTTACTCACCCCGCACCGCATTTACTGGCACAACCCACTCGCATTTCAAACCATTGGAGGAGAAGGCGAGGGAAGAAGGCGACGGCGGAGGCGGAAGAATCGACGGTGTTCGCGGCCGTCGGTGGTGCTCGCCGGAACGGAGCGGCTTCGCCGGAGCACCTGCGGGTTGAAGGTAATGCTCGCTACAACTCTTGCAATCCCTTCCTGCATTTCCCCCCTTCCCTTCCTGTTCGATTCCTCGATCGAGATTCGTAGAGATTCAGGCGATTCGCCAATGCGTCGACGTTCCCGCCGGCGGCAAAGTCGCCTGATAGCCGTTTTTGGTGGCACTGGGCAGTTTCGTCGCCGCCGCGGCAGACATAGTGGGTGTGGTTATGCATGTCCGGAGGCATGCACTAGTCTTGCCTTTGGATTGGGCAGGTGTCTCCTGGTTTGTTTGATGCGCATTGGTTCGAATTTGTGTTTGCAATCAGTTCGGGGGAGAACTTTGAGGTTGAATTTGAAGTCGCTGTAGTTGCCATTGAACCCTAGATCTAGTTAGTTGGGTATTGAAACTGTAGCATGAGGCGAACTTGGTAGTTTGATTAACTATCATGATTGTATGGCAACTAACTTCCTGAACAAATGTGATAGTTGCCACAAACGTGTTTTCCCATGCGACAACAAATTACTGAAATGACTGTGATAGTTGCCACAAATAAGCTTTCCCATGCGGCAACTATTTTATTGAATGATCGTGATAGTTGCCACACACACGCTCTTCCATGTGGCAACTAAATTTGCTGAATTACGTGATAGTATCCACAAGCATGCTTTTTCATTAGTGGCAACTAATTTTTACGAATGATTTGTGATAGTTGCCACACTTTGTGATAGTTGCCACAATTGGTAGTCAATGCAGTTTCAGCAGCCAACCGCACCGACGGCAACTAATGTGCACATCAAGTGTGCTGTTGCCACTTGGATAGTATATTCATGTGGCAAATAGAATGTGAACACACTGCTTTGCCATCTGCAGATAGGACAAGATGGCAAATTGGCTGCATAATGTGGCAACCAAATTTGCATATCAATTGTGTCGATGCCATACATATGCTTTGCATGTGGCAAGTTTTTGGCTGACCACATCATGTTCATTGCCATGCTACGGTCGGTACAATGTGGCAAATTCATTGTACTTTGCGCAATTTTTTTGTTTTTGCCACAACGACTTTGTGATATCTGAACACACTTGTGGCAATTTTTCAGGTTCTTGATTAGATGTGGTTTCATCGCTCTGTTGTAGTATGTGTTGCATTTCAAAGACGGCAATTTCACCCTAGCACATTTCTCGCATTTGTGGCGATTATCACTGTGGCATTTTTTTCAGGTTCTTGATTAGATGCTTACCTATTGCATTTACATTTCCACCATGACAATTTGGTCTGTTCCTATCTCAGCAGAATGGCTCATGGCGATCATCAAAATGATGATGATGATTTCATGGATCCACCACAACAGAATCGGGCAACTTCACGGAGAAAAGAGGGTGATGAGGTAAATGTCCACATCCTCCTCCTCCTCCTACTTTATGTTACTGGTTGACACCTCGAGCTTGCGATTAAATCGACACGAACTAAAATTTCATGACATTGCAAAACATGGCAACAATCGATCACTTTTTGCAAAACATGGCAACAACTGATCACTTTTTGTCTGCTTTTTTGCGTAAGAAGAAACATATCGCAATGAGCCTCCTAAGAACGATCGATCGCGTTGGTGAAAGATTCACCGACGATCGAAGGGAGCTGCTGCTGCGATGGGTATGCAGCTATGATGGATGTCCGTGCACGAACCTTGTCAACCACAGATGCGATCGGTTTGGTGAGATCTCGACCCGCCTCCGTGGAATTCGTGATTCCGGACGGAAGACTACCGTTGAACGAGGAACCTGTGTTCGCACTTTGGGTGTGCCTCATGGACATATCAAAGTCCCGTCGAGGTCAATAATGAGATCAAGGAAGCGTTGTTCCCCGTTTGTTTCTGGGTTGGAATCCATGCCGAACACGTCTGCGATGGGCAGATTCGCTGCGAGCCATGACGACGCATGGAGATGTTTTCAAGATGAAGCTACTCATGTACCTCATCTCAGCTGTTTTCGCGCCGACCACTTCTCTTCGCCCAAGCAACAAATGCTTCCCCATCCCGGTGAATGATCCATCTTTACTACTTTATTTTCCTTCAAACTTTTGGCTCCGATGTCATGTGTAAAGCTAGTGATTGCCGGTGTTTTTGATGTTTTTTCCATTTGATTTCGATCGGCAACCTTTTTGTCCTGAAATTTTGTGTGGTGCAAAGCGGATCTGGAAAATGTGAAGAACATGAATTGGTGTAAGTTTATCGCCGACTTCACTGCACGATGCATTCTCAAGCAAGATGTACCAAAAGGGTTGTCGATTGCATTTAATGGTATTTTTTACCGCTTCTTTACAGGAACACTGTTTTTTAACACACTTTTATTCATGCATGGCAACCTGATCATAACAAGATGGCGACCTGATCATAACAAGATGGCAACTGGCATAATGACAATATGGCAACTGCCATCATATTATTATGGCAACTGTCATCATACTATGATGGCAACTGCCATCATAGCAACATGGCAACTGCTATCACACTATGATGGCAATTAGCACATGCAGATGGCAACTTTTTCTTTTCTTCTCTTCTTCATGCACATCAACTTGATTATCATGGGAACATATATTATCCTGTTTTTTTCCACACAGTACCCAAGATGGAAACTGATATTTCTTTCTTTTTAAAATTGTTTTGCATCAGCTCATGTACGTCGACTGTCTTGTCCACCGTGGATTTCACTGGGACAGGAGGCCCGCCGCCTGCGCACAAGTTTGTTGTTTCTGCGTGGACTATCAACGCTGTCAAGGCTGTGCTTGCCGCAGACAAGGCTACCGACACCACATATGGAAAACTGCAGGTTAGTTCTGGTTTCTTTTGTCCACACGGCATGCTTACAATTTGGCATGAGGAAACCGTCTGTGGTTCATAAGAGATGACTACCTTTGTTATCCATGGCTGTCTGAGTACCGTATCCATGTCTCACTCCACATGGCAACTCTTTTCATTCGTGCTGAAACTTACATTCTCTCTCTTACGTCCTAGCTAATTTTTTTGTTCTTTCCAATGATGGCCAAGCATGCTATAGACTACAAAGATGTTTGGGGGCCTCAAAACTTTGGAAAGTGGATGGACGTGCACTCAGCTCCATCTTGCCCTGCCGAGGTAAGCAAAAGATCTACATCTATGATTTGCCGTGGAGTATTTTTTGATGTCGTGCAAGTGATTGCAATACGGGTGGTTTTTGATGCTTCTTTGTTTCGTGTACTGGCGAGGCACCGTTGAGCATCTAATAGGACAGTTTGCATCTGGAATGACCGGCTTGCTCGGGAAGTTGGTTGAGGGGTGGACGTCCCTCAGTGGCTCTGACAGCGACGCGGTTGCGAGGCAGTTCACTTCGTTTGTCCCGGAACGTACACATCGGCCAACCGGTTGCCATGGCCGGTATGACTACAACAGTTCCCAAGAGTCGGCTGACACACAAGATGAACTAGGTGGTGATGCTGGTCTCAGCAAGGATGACGACGATGACATGGAGAATGTTCAACATGACACCGATGATGATGAACATGCTGAAGTTCGCGCAGGTGGCAACAAGGGCAAGGATGCAACAGATGTCCCCCAACCGGAGAAAGTCAAAGAACATACGGCTGCGAGAGGCGAGGGGGTGTTGCCATCAAAGAGGGGGAGGGCTCCAGAGGGTTTCGGGCAGGGTTCTCCTGGCAAGAGGTCTAGGACCGATCCCGTAGCTGCCAGGAAGAGGTTCGACTTTAATTTTAGTTTTTTGCTTTGTCTATTTTCTTGGAACAGACTCATCCTTTTTTTGCACTTGTTTTTGTCAAGCGCGGCAACGAGTTTGCTGACTGACAATTGCCACCTTTTGTTTTCCTCCATCTCATACGTGCAGCGAGCCGACAGCTGTTGGACGAGCAGTTACGAAGAAACAGGCGCCAACGCCAACCCGTGTTTCTGCTCGGTTGAACAAAGGCGCCCCCATTGCCGATGACACCCCTCCTACCAGGTCATCTCCTCGCACGACGGCGACCAACACCAGGGATCCTGTCGTGTTGCCAGACCTAAGGAAGGCAGTTAAGAAGTAGGTTTTTTCCATGCGCTTTCATTGACATAGCGCTATATTTTCTTGATTTTCCAATGCATCCGTTTAGCTTGTCACATTGTCTTCTGTCATCGCCCCCCACGTGGCAACTGCTGTTTTCCAAATGATTTTTTCCTTCCTTTTTTAAGTGTATGGCAACTCCTATTGGTTTTTACATGGCAACTGGCATCTAGGCCAAATGTTAACTCTTACTGTACCTAATGGCAACTGCCATCTTTACCGTTAGCTTGTGAGCTCATCCCACACCTAGGTTTGAAATTGCATTCATGGCGATCGTACATTTTATCATTCTTCAAGTGGGCTAACATGGCAACTTCTTCTTTGGATTTTGTATGGCAACTGCTAACTATGACACATGGCAACCCACATTCCCCTTACATGGCAACTACCAGCTTTTCCACTTGTTTTCATTTTTTAAGATTTCTACCATGGCAAACATATTTTTGTTCATTTTAATACCTTTTTCATGTGCTCTATTTTTTTGCGGGGTGAAGAAGACTACTACGCTGGGCCAAGCATATCAAGAAGGACCCGCTCGAGCGCTGCATTCAAAGTTGTCAACAGGGGCAACTCAGATGTACATGAGGCGCCAGCGACAATCTTCTGCTGCTGCACCACAAACGCTCCCACCAACTCGATGCAAGTGGCCGACCATCTCCGCCCGGCTGCGATGTGCGAGCTAGAACAGCGAGCATCCGTACATCGGGAGTGACGAGTCGGTATCTGCCAGGTTAGCTGAAATATTGCCAACTCTTCTGGCAATGAAGGATGCTGTTGTGAGCCATGCCACCCCATCAGCAAGCGTTGAAGTGGGCGCCCGAGGCGAACCTAAGCAAGGAAGATTCCGCTCATCGACATCGATTCCAAGCGGCGTGCGTGGTGGCACTTCTGCGTCCACGACGAAGCGGCCGAGGCGGCGGTTCACAATGATATGCCATCTGGTGAGAGTCACGGCACAACAGCTCCAGCTCCAGCCGGTGCGAGATCTCGCTAAAGCGATCGTTTCACATGCTGGTCTTCCACCTAGGCGTCGTAGCCCCGCAAGCAACCAACAGACATACCCAACGCACGGCAGTAGCTAGGAGCGGAGAGAGCGAGTCGGTTATGTTCATGCGTCCACACTGCTCCCGCCACCGCCAAAAGCAATGTGATGGAGAAACCGAAGACCAGAGCACAACCGATGCAGGTGTCAAGCCGGGCACGAGTGGCGCAGGTGAACGGCCGGCAGAGACTGCGCCTTTACCGCAAAGTGGAAATCCCGGCTTAAATCTGCGCCTTCCGGGCTCCCGGTCAATGTGGGTGTTCCCTACAGCCCAAAAAAGAAGATTGTCATGAAAGCTGCGGCTGATACCGCTGACAACACGCCCCGCCCTGCAAATAAGCCCGATCATTCTGTAGCGGCCGATTCAGATATGTTTGTCGATCTTTCTGTAACACCCCGGATGTAACTTTCCATATTTGTAACTCCAACTCTTGCCATTTTCGGCATTGTGATATGATATTCCCTCCGTGGTTGGGTTTTTCTTATTTTTGCATTGTGTCCATGTCATGCATTTTACATCATGTCATCATGTGCATCGCATTTGCATACGTGTTCGTCTCATGATTCCGAGCATTTTTCCCGTTGTCCGTTTTGCAATCCGGCACTCCTATCTCCCCCCGCGTCCCCTTTTACGTTTTTCCGTGAGCGGGTACTAAACTTTCTCGGAATGGACCGAGGTTTGTCAAGTGGCCTTGGTATACCACCGGTAGACCACCGGTCAAGTTTCGGGTCATTTGGAGCTCGTTTGGTACTCCAACGGTTAACCGCACTCTCACAAAGGCCTCTTTTAAGTTGCAGCCCAACACCCCTTCAAAACAGCCCAATAACCCATCTAAGTCACTTCCATGCTCTCCGTCGTTCGATCACGATCGTGTGGGCGAAAAATACACCTCATTTGGACTCTCCTAGCTCCCTCTATGCCTATATATACAACCCCCATTCCAAATCCGGGCCCAACCCTAGCCTTCCCCTACCTCGCGCCCGGACAAATATACCCCCGCCGCCGGACACGTCCGCCCCGTCGCCCCCGGCGAATCAGGGAGCGCCACCTGTCCCCGCCCGGCCATGGGGGCCCAGGGCAGCCCCGCCTGCCAGCAGCAGCGTCCCCGCCGCCTCGCTCGCCCGCCCCGCCTCCTCTCCGCCCGGCATTGCCATGCACTGCTCACCTCCCTCCCGCCAGCATCGCCGAGGTCACCGCCGCCCGGCGCCCCTCGGCCAGCGCCTCGCCGCCATCAATCGCCGCCTCCGTCCGGCCCTCGCCATGGCGCCTCGCCCGGCGGCGCCGCCCCCTCCGCCGACGACCTCCCGGCCCCGCCTCCTCTCCTTCCGGCCGAGCTCCGGCGAGCCGTCCGCCACGGCCAGCCGTTCGGCCTCGATCGGATCTGAAAACCGAGGTTTGACTTTCTCCTCCCCCCGAAAATTCATCTAAGTTTTTATTCCGTTGATTATTTCGTGGCATTTTCAACGCACATAACTTTGCATCTGTAGCTCCATTTTGCGCGTGTAATATGTCAAAATGTTCGTCTCAAAGAGTAGATCATTTAATCTCATTGCATCATTGTCATTTGAGCTCATCTTGATGCCCGAAATGCTGTTGGAAGAGGGCTATGTGATGATAGTTTCTGTTTCTTAACAGAAGATGCACTTTTGTTATTTTTGCTATGATTGATGGGTGCACCCTATGAATTTGAGTCCTACATGTGTTTTGTCATATGCCATGCCATATTTCCAGGGGTGTATGCCATGTATTTTTGTGATCTATGTGGTGACTAGCACAAGCATGCAAAGTAGGCTTCCTGATGTTGCTGTTTTCAGCCCTGTTTAGCTGATATTTTGATGCCATGTTAACTTGATGCTACCGAGAGATCCATGAATATTTTGGGATACTTCAGTAAGGATGTTTTGTTCTACATGTCTTGCTCTATCCATCCGTGCCCTTGTTTGCAATTATGGAGTGCCATAGCTTGACTTAATCGAGCTCTACTTTTGCAACCAAATGTTTCCTGGCAGATTGTTTACATGTTATTCAATTTTGCCAAGGTTGTTGTGGTTGATCCGTGTATGCTATGATGTTGTTCTTGCCATATATGTCTTCTATGCCATGTATTCTTGATGTATGTATGCTTAGTTTATCATGAAAGGCTCTGTAGTGAGTGCTTTGAGCTCTTAAACATGCCTACTTGTTATCTGTTTTTGACATGCCATGTTGCTGAATCATTAACTAAACTTGCGTTATTGACATGGGTGTTACTATATTTTCTGATCCTTTTGGCTTATGGTCAGTAAGGGACTTTTGTTCTATGCTTTGAGTAGATTCATTCCATGCCTTGTTTTGCTATTATAAGTTCCTGTAGCATGTAGTTTTCTTGCTCTGAACATTGCTACACGATGCTGTTTTTGTCATGTCCACTGATATTTTGTGCACTTTTGCCATGCTTGTTTGGACCTGTTATGATGTGATTTAGCCGTAGCTCAGTGTTCATCTTTTGTCAAGCATCTTGAGTAGATCATTGCCATATACTTTGTTGGTACGTTTGGGTGCAGTAGCTTAATTTCTTGTTGCTTGCTAAGTGGCATCATCTTTGTTAATGGCGATTTGTGCCATTCTTGTTTTGCTTGTCATTTGCCAATCGTGCATCCGATTCGGTGATCTTTATATCGATTTCAACCGAAATCATCTCATCTTTCAGTGGCATACTTGGTTTGCCAAGTTGATGCCTGGTTCATCATTTCCTTCCGGCGCGCATACGCATTGCATATCACATCTCGCATATCATGTCATGTTTTGCATCATGTTGCTTGTGCATGGGACCGTGATTTATTGTGGTTCCTTTGTTTGTGTTCTTGCTTTGGGTAGAGCCGGAGGCGAGTACGTGAGCGAGGAACCTGTTGAGAACGCTTACGAGGTTCAAGCTTTCGACAACTCGAGAACATTGCGAGCAAGATGACCATACCCTCGAAATCACTTCTATCTTTGCTATGCTAGTTGCTCGCTCTTTTGCTATGCCTATGCTACGATGCCTATCACTTGCTTAACATGCCACCCATATTGCCATGTCAGCCCTAACCATCCTTTCCTAGCAAACCGTTGATTGGCTATGTTACCGCTTTGCTCAGCCCTCTTATAGCGTTGCTAGTTGCGGTGAAGTGAAGTTTGTTCCTTGTTGGAACATGGAGATGTTATTCCTTTTGGAACATGTTTACTTGTTGGGTATATCACAATATATATCTGCTATAATTAATGCATCTATATACTTGGTAAAGGGTGGAAGGCTCGGCCTTATGCAGTGTTTTGTTCCACTCTTGCCACCCTAGTTTCCGTCATACCGGTGTTATGTTCCTTGATTTCGTTCCTTACGGTTGGGTGATTTATGGGACCCCTTGACAGTTCGCTTTGAATAAGACTCCTCCAAAAAGGCCCAACATTGGTTTTACCATTTGCCACCTAAGCCTTTTTCCCCGGGTTTTCGCGAGCCCGAGGGTCATCTTTATTTTAACCCCCCTCCCCGGACAAGTGCTCCTTCGAGTCTTGGCCCGAACCAGCTTCTTGGGGCCACCACGGGAAACTCGAGGCTTGGTTTTACTCGTAGCTTGACTTATCCGGATGTGCCACGAGAACGAGATATGTGCAGCTCCTATCGGGATTTGTCGGCACAATCGGGCGGCTTTTTGGTCTTGTTTTATTCTTGTCGAAATGTCTTGTAGTCCGGATTCCGAGATTGATCGGGTTTTCCAGTAGAAGGAATATCCTTCGTTGACCGTGAGAGCTTATAATGGGCTAAGTTGGGACACCCTGCAGGTATTATCTTTCAAAGCCGTGCCCGCGTTATGAGGCGATGGGAATTTGTTAATGTCCGGTTGTAGAAAACCCGGTTGACCTCAATTAAAATACACATCAACGCGTGTGTAACTGATGGTCTCTTCTCGGCGGAGTCCGGAAGTGAACACGGTGTTGGAGTTATGATTGGCGTAAGTAGTTCAGGATCACTTCTTGATCGCTACTAGCTTCACGACCGTGCTTTGCTCCTCTTCTCGCTCTCTTTTGCGAATGTAGCCACCATATATGCTAGTCGCTTGCTGCAGCTCCACCTTACAACTCTGTCCTTCCTATAAGCTTAAATAGTCTTGATCTCGCGGGTGTGAGATTGCTGACGTAGAAGTTTTGACTCTCCTCTCCTCAAATTTCACTAAAAAAAAATTTAGGATCACGCGGGTATCTTGGGATCATTCCAATGGTTTTGTGACGAGAATATTGTTCTTGGTGCCTCCTGACATTTAGGGGTTGTGGCAGTGTCCCGGGGAGTTGAGCTCCGAGGTGTTGTCGTCACAATTTTATCGTTGCAGCCTTCTGGAATACCGAGTTTTGCCGACATCGAAATCTCTTTTGTGCGAGTTGTTGGTGAGATAACCCGATAACCCAATCTTCAGGCGAGCTCGGGAGTATTGCCATGACTTGTATAATGGATGCTTTTCGAAGGTCGAGGTACACGATTTCCGAGGGTTTCTTGGTTATGTGTTGACGGATGGATATAGCTGGATCTAGGTATTGTTAGTTTGGGTGATATATTTTGTGTCCCCTGTATCCCCAACACCAGATTGCATAACTAGAAAGTTTCGGGAGTTTATAGGTGGGAATTCTAGTAGCTTACAGGATATCTTTCCGACAGATGTATGATTTGAGATTGGGGTTCAACGTCTAGTGGTCCGCCCATCCACGGTCGATTCTGATTGGTCGCGAGGCGCCTTAAAGAATCCTTGGCTATGCTGATTCGGGGACGTCTTGTTTGTCATTCGTGACGTCCGCTGTACGTCGTGCCCGTGTGGGCCCCACCACGAACACTTTGGGCGAAATCTCTATCATGTGTTTGTTCCGGCTTATTCTAGAAGCCAATCTTTTGTTTTGTTTTCAGTTGTGATATTCGAGTTGTTTCAAAGGCAGATGGTGATTTCATACCTTTATCTAAGTGGCTTCTCACCTTAATGGACGTGTGATGATTAACTTTTGGAATTCATTCGTTCATCATTGTTCGAATGTTTATTGTGAAGACTATATGTTGCAATTTCTATCCGTTGATTCAACTTGGCTATTTGTCTATCAAGTGCTAACGGATGTCACCCTCTTCAGGATGGCTCCGCCAACGCGTCAGAATCCAGAACGGAATGAAGGGAATCAGTCGAACCCTCCACCTCCACCTCCGCCTCCGGAGGCCTGGCAAGCTATCATGGCAGCCACCAATGCCAATGCTCAGATGATTTTGCAGCTCTTGCAAGAGCGTACTCAAGGGCAAGGCAGTCAAGGAAAACAAGGTCAAGGCAACAACCAGCCGCACTTTGCTACTCTCGGTCGCCTCGCTAATCAGCGAAGTCTTTCGGTTTACGTGGTCGAGGCCACGAGACGCCGACGATTGGCTTGTGGACATCTGCAAGCATTTTGAATGTAGCAATGTCGGACACGAGGACTTTGTCAAGTTTGCATCGTTTCAACTCAAGGACCAAGCTGCTTTGAGTGGTACCAAGAATACAAAGATTCCAGAGGAGGTCGTGTCATTACATGGGATGAGTTCCGCCGAGATTTCAGAGCTCACCACATTCCGAAAAGTGTTGTTGAGAGCAAGCGTGAGGAGTTCCGCAATATCAAGCAAGGCAACATGTCTGTGTATCAATACAATATCCAGTTCCAGAAACTCGCTCGCTTTGCTAAGCAAGACGTCCCTGATGAAAAGAGTATGATCTATCAATTCAGAGGTGGTCTGAGAGAAGATCTGCAATTAGCTCTTGTGCTTTTTGAGCCAGAAAAGTATGATGAATTCTACAACATGGCATTTGAAGCAAGAAGCTGCCCAGCTCAAATGTGAGGCTTCTAAGAAGAGAACCAGGGATGCGATTCAGTCTTCTTCTTCCTCTCAAGTGGCAGCTAAGCAGCGAAGTTCTACCTTCCTCCTCCTCCGTTCCGTCGGCCTTATCGGCAGAAGAACTCAGGTGGCCATGGATCTTCCCACCCACCCAACCCAAGCTATCGAACAAGTCTAATTCTCAAGCTCCAAGGTCAAGTGCTCCTTACCACCGTCCGCTCTCGAGGTGACTTGCAACAAGTGTCGGCAGAAAGGTCACTATGCTAACAAGTGCTTCAACCAAAGGCGCCTTCCGCCTCCTCCTCCCGTGAAATCTTCCAGCAATGCAAGGGTCAAGCATAATCCAAAGCATGCCAAGGTCAATATGATGAATGCAGCTCAAGCGGAGGAATCTTCCGATGTGATAATGGGTAATCTCTCGATTAATGATATTCCCGCAAAAGTATTATTTGATCTTGGTGCATCGCATTGTTTCATGTCAAGACCGTTTTTTGCCAAGCATGAATTCACTTCTTCTCATTTGGGTAAACCCATGGATGTCATTTCTCCGGTAAACGGTTGAGCTCCAGTTTGGTGGTTCCGGATGTTTCTATCAAGATGGGCGATTATAGATTTACGCTAAACCTATTGTTCTTGGTGACTCGGATATTGATATTATTCTCGGGATGGGTGGCTTTATCAAAGCACAAAGCTCAGCTTGATTGTGCTGCCGAGGAAATTCAATTGACTCACTCTTCTAATGATGTGATCATCTATACCGCTTCGTGATGAAACCATTGGTTGTTTTCTCTCAATGAGAAGGGCGAATTGGATGCTATCTCTCGATTCGATCGTTTGTGAGTACCAAGATGTCTTTCGGTAAGAGCTTCCGGGTATGCCTCCTCATCGGCCGATTGAGTTCAGTTATCGATCTTGAGCACGGCATCGAACCCGTTTGCAAGCGTCCATACAAGCTTGGACCTGATGAGCTGAAGGAATTGAAGAAGCAGCTCGATGAACAAGAGCGTCTGGTTTGATCGGACCGAGTTCATCTCCTTGGGGTTGTGGTGTTCTTTTGTCCAAAAGAAGGATGGCACGGACCGACTTTAGGCGTCGATTACCATCCATTGAATAAGAAGACTATCAAGAACAAGTATCCACTTCCCAACATCAATGAGCTTTTCGAGCAACTCAAAGGTGCTAAAGTGTTCTCCAAGCTTGACCTTCAGATGGGTTATCATCAGATTCGCATTCGTGAACAAGATATTCCCAAGACAGCATTCAGAACAAGCTTTGGTTCTTATGAATATACTGTCATGTCTTTCGGCCTCGTCAATGCTCCTCCAACATTCTCTCGGATGATGAATTTCATCTTCAACCCCTACACCAATGAATTCGTTTTGGTCTATCTTGATGATATTTTGGTCTTCTCCAAGAATAAGAAGGATCATGCCAAACATTTGCGATTGGTGCTAGACAAGCTCGAGAGTATCAATTCTATGCTAAGTTCTCCAAATGTGAATTTTGGCTTGATGAAGTGCTTTACCTTGGTCATATCATCTCCGCCAAGGGCATCGCTGTTAATCCCGAGAAGGTGTCCGCAGATTGTGAATTGGGAACCTCCTCGAATGTCAAGCAGCTCCATGATTTTCTTGGTCTTGCAAGCTATTGCGAAGATTCGTTGAGAATTTCTCCAAGATTGCAAAGCCTCTTTCCAACCTCCTCGAAAGCATGTGAAATATGTCCGGTCTCCCGAGTGTGATGTTGCTTTCAATACTCTCAAAGAGAAACTCGTCACAGCTCTGTCTTGACTCCTCTGATGAATCCAAGCCATTGAAGTTTTACGTGATGCTTCTCTTCAAGGTCTCGGTCTGTGTTAATGCAAGAGAAGAGGGTTGTGGCTTATACCTCTCGTCACCGAAGCCCAACGAAAAGAACTACCCCACTCACGATCTTGAGTTGGCGGCGATTGTCCATGCATTGATAACATGGAGACATCTCTTGTTGGGAAGGAAAGTGGACATTTTCACCGATCACAAGAGTCTCAAGTATATCTTCACTCAACCCAACCTCAACCTCAGGCGGACTCGATGGGTGAAATGATTCAAGAGTACAACCCAAGTATTGAATATACTCGGGCAAGGCCAATGTGATTGCAGATGCTTTGAGCAGGAAGGCTTATTGCAGCAGTTTAATCCTCAAGCCCTTCCAACCGGATCTCTGTGAAGCTTTCCATAGCTGAATCTTCAAGTTGTTCCTCAAGGCTTTCTTGCCAACCTCATAGTCTCTCCTACTTTGGAAGATCAGATTCGTGAGGCTCAACTTCGGATGCCATGGTGAAAAAGGTGAAACGTGGTATCGACAAGGGCATTTCAAATACAAGTGCTTCCACATTGATGACAAAGATACTCTTTTCTTCGAGGACCGGATTGTGGTTCCTAAGGGTGATCTGAGAAAAGTCATTATGAACGAGGCTCACAATTCGCTTCTATCCATTCATCCTGGAAGTACGAAGATGTACCATGACCTCAAGCAGTCATATTGGTGGACTCGAATGAAGCGGGAAATTGCTCAATTCGTGAATGAATGTGATGTCTGCAGAAGAGTGAAAGCAGAACACCAACGACCAGCTGGTCTCCTCCAACCTCTTGCTATTCCGGAATGGAAGTTTGATCATATCGAGATGGACTTCGTGACTGGTTTTCCAAAGTCCAAGCGTGGAAATGATGCTATGTTCGTTGTCATTGACAAGCTCACTAAAGTGGCTCATTTTCTTCCTATCAAAGAATCTATCACAGATAGCTCGGTTGGCGAGCTATACACCTCCAGATTGTCTCCTTGCGGCATTCCACAAGTGATCTCTTGACTGCGTGGCAGCATCTTTACCTCCAAGTTTTGGGATTCTTTTCGAGGCCATGGGCACCAACATTCGTTTCAGCACAGCTTTCCATCCTCAAACAAGTGGCCAAGTCGGCGAGTAAATCAAATCCTTGAAGATATGCTCAGGGCTTGTGTCATTTCTTTCGGTATGAAGTGGGAAGATTGTCTTCCATATGCCGAGTTCTCCTAAAACAACAGTTTCCAAGCGAGTTCGGGCAAGGCCCCATTCGAAATTCTCTATGGCAGAAAGTGCCGTACTCCTCTCAATTGGTCTGAGATAGGTGAACGCCAACTTCTTGGCAACGACTTGATCACAGAAGCAGAAGAAATGTGCAAAGTCATTCGTGAGAATCTCAAAGCCGCGCAATCGCGCCAGAAGAGCTATTATGATGATAAGCACCGTGATGTGGCTTTTGAAATCGGAGACCATGTCTACCTCCGCGTCTCTCCAATGAAAGGCACTCGTCAACCCGGTATCAAAGGGAAGCTTGCCCCTAGATCGTGGGTCCTTTCAAGATCATTGGCAAAAGAGGCGATCTCGCCTATCAACGAGCTCCGTCCAACCGCAAACGTGCGATGTGTTTCACGTGTCACAGCTTCGCAAGTGCTTCAAGACTCTGAACGCACTATCAACTTCAAGAAATTGACCTTCAAGAAGATCTCTCTTATCATGAGCACCCGTTGCTATTCTTGAAGAAGCCGAGCGCAAGACTCGCAACAAGTCAATCAAATTCCTGAAAGTGAAGTGGTCACACCATTCCGACCGAGAAGCCACCGGGGCGCGAGGATCACCTCCGTTCGAATATCCGGAGTTCTTTCAGTCCTAGATCTCGGGCGAGATCCTCTTGTAGTGGTGGAGTGTTGTAACACCCGGATGTAACTTTCCATATTTGTAACTCCAACTCTTGCCATTTTCGGCATTGTGATATGATATTCCCTCCGTGGTTGGGTTTTTCTTCTTTTTGCATTGTGTCCATGTCATGCATTTTACATCATGTCATCATGTGCATCGCATTTGCATACGTGTTCGTCTCATGATTCCGAGCATTTTTCCCGTTGTCCGTTTTGCAATCCGGCACTCCTATCTCCCCCGGCGTCCCCTTTTACGTTTTTCCGTGAGCGGGTACTAAACTTTCTCGGAATGGACCGAGGTTTGTCAAGTGGCCTTGGTATACCACCGGTAGACCACCGGTCAAGTTTTGGGTCATTTGGAGCTCGTTTGGTACTCCAACGGTTAACCGCACTCTCGCAAAGGCCTCTTTTAAGTTGCAGCCCAACACCCCTTCAAAACAGCCCAATAACCCATCTAAGTCACTTCCATGCTCTCCGTCGTTCGATCACGATCGTGTGGTAAAACTACACCTCATTTGGACTCTCCTAGCTCCCTCTATGCCTATATACAACCCCATTCCAAATCCGGCCCAACCCTAGCCTTCCCCTACCTCGCGCCCGGACAAAAATACCCCGCCGCCGGACCGTCGCCCGTCGACCCGGCCGAATCGAGGCGCCACCTGTCCGCCGCCGGCCCATGGGGCCAGGCAGGGCCGCCACACCCAGCAGCGTCCCGCCGCCCGATCGCCGTGCCCGCCGCCTCCGCTCCGCCGCCCGCCGCCGCCGCGCCCATCACCTCCCTTGGCGTCGCCGAGTCGCCGCCGCCCAGCGCCCTCGGCCAGCGCCTCCGCCGCCACCGGTGCCCGTCGCCGCGCCGCCACCAATCGCGGCCTCCGTCCGGTCCTCGCCGCGGCGCCCGCCCGCCAGCGCCGCCCTCCGCCGGCGACCTCCTCTGCCCCCGCCTCCTCTCCTTCCGGCCGAGCTCCGTGAGCGGCCCGCCACCAGCCGGATCGGCCTCGATCGGATCTGAAAACCACGAGGTTGACTTTCTCCTCCCCGAAAATTCATCTAAGTTTTTATTCCATTGATTATTTCGTGGCATTTTCAACACAACATAACTTTGCATCTGTAGCTCCATTTTGCGCGTGTAATATGTCAAAATGTTAAGCTTCAAGAGTAGATCATTTCATCTCATGGCATCATTTTCATTTGAGCTCATCTTGATGCCCGAAATGCTGTTGGAAGAGGGCTATGTGATGTTAGTTTCGCTTTCTTAACGTAAGATGCACTTTTGTTATTTTGCTATGATTGATGGGTGCACCCTATGAATTTGAGTCCTACATGTGTTTTGTCATATGCCATGCCATATTTCCAGGGGTGTATGCCATGTATTTTTGTGATCTATGTGGTGACTAGCACAAGCATGCAAAGTAGGCTTCCTGATGTTGCTGTTTTCAGCCCTGTTTAGCTGATATTTTGATGCCATGTTAACTTGATGCTACCGAGAGATCCATGAATATTTTGGGATACTTCAGTAAGGATGTTTTGTCCGGGAAGTGAACACGGTGTTGGAATTATGATTGACGTAAGTAGTTCAGGATCACTTCTTGATCGCTACTAGCTTCACGACCGTGCTTTGCTCCTCTTCTCGCTCTCTTTTGCGAATGTAGCCACCATATATGCTAGTCGCTTGCTGCAGCTCCACCTTACAACTCTGTCCTTCCTATAAGCTTAAATAGTCTTGATCTCATGGGTGTGAGATTGCTGAGTCCCCGTGACTCACAGATTCTACCAAAACAGTTGCGGTGCCGATGATGCGGTCACGGTGGCGAACCGAGCTCAAGTGGGAATTCGATGAGGAACGTGGTCGTTACTATGTGTCTTTTCCTGATGATCAGTAGTGGTGCCCAGTTGGGACGAACGGGGATCTGTGTAGCATTTGGGGTATCTTCTTTTAGTTTGGTTCCGTAGTCGGACCTTGAGTGTACTCTGAATGATGGATGTTTATTTATGTATTGTGTGAAGTGGCGACTCTAAGCCAGCTATGTATCTCTTTCCCTTATGTATTACATGGGTTGTGTGAAGATTACCTCACTTGCGACATTGCTTTCAATGCGGTTATGCCTCTAAGTCGTGCTTCGACACGTGGGAGATATAGCCGCATCGGGGGCGTTACACTTTCACCCTTGGATTCTGCCCTGCAAGTTGTTCGTGGTCCGGCCAGCAGGCATGAGAGGCACCCAATGGCCTTCACCCCACCGAGCTTCAGCCTTGGCATCAGTCAAGATCAACCGGTGGTGCAAGATCCTATGCCAGTTTCCTTTGCTTTCCCGGGAGGCATGCCCGCAATGATGGTGCAACCAACGGTCAAGGGCAGGAAGGCTGTCAAGTTCGCAGAGCCGATAGTGCAAGGTACACTTATCATGTCCTTATGATTTTATTGTATACATCTTTGTAGTTTGACTTTTGTCCCAATCATATTTTTGGGGGGTTCTCACTTGTGATGGCAACTGACATGTGATGACATGGCAACTGGATTTAATGCACCATGTCACCTACATTTTTTTTGCTGCCATGCTGCATTTCATATTTGGGCAACTACGTGGCAACTGAAGTTGATTCAACATGTCAACTGTAGTTGCTGTCACACGGCAAATACAGTGCATCACACATGGCAACTGGATTTGCCGCACCATGTCACCTGCATTTTTTGTTTCCATGCTGCATTTTTCCATACGACAAGCACATGGCAAGTGGAGTTGACACAACATGGCAACTGAGTTGCTGTGACATGGCAACTACAGTCCAACTAGATGGCAACTACAGTGCAACTACATGGCAACTGTAGTTGCTATGACATGGCCACTGTAGTTGGACCACACATGGCAACTGCCCACTTTTTGTACCTACATCTCACATCATGCACCCTATCTTCTCACAATCCATCTGTTTTTTATTTCTAGGTATCCTAATCCACTTTTTTTTTATCCTTGCAGCCACCCCTGAGGAGATTTCACCGTCACTTGATGAAGCTTACCGCAGGATCAAGGAGGTCCTCACGAGGGCAAGGGCAATCAAGTTCCAACGTGCCTGCAGATACGGTATCTGAGGATACCATTAGGAGTGCCACCCCTGGTTCTGTGAGGCAGCAGAGGGTAGTTCACCCACCTCCCGCGGAAGACTACGAGCCCAATTCAGGGCCACTAAGGAACAGACCCAGCTGTATGATATTGTCAAGCGTTTTGGAAATGCGAGGTCCAGCGGACAAGCACATGAAGGAGCTGAAAGCGTAAATGACCACACCCATATTCTCTCATTTTGCTTTGCTCCTTTTTACCATTCATCTTCTTTTTTGTACTTTCTATACATGATCCGCTTCGTTTTACTTCTTTCATTTTTTACCTAGTAGGCATGATTCTTTCATGTTATATCGTTTTCATACAGCTCATGTTTGGACAGAACCAAGGTCATTCAATGCGGAGCGACGTACGTCGACCTGGGTGATCTTGCCGAGTTCGTGAGGCCAAACGGTAAAATGTCGAAGAATGTAGTTGCATGCGGGATCGACTACATCAACAATCACAACGATGTGTGTGCCGAGAAGATAATCATGCATTACAGTGTGACCTGCAAAATATGGGATGGTGACTTCCACCACAAATTCCTGAGGAAGAATTTTGCTCAACACGGTGAATTCAAGCTCACACTGAAGAAATATGTGAGTACTCCTTCCCTGTTTGCACTGTTTTTTCACATGGTATGGTTTTTTGCCATCATCTGCACTCTGTTTATGTGGCAGATGTTTTCATGTGGCAACAGCTGCCGTGCACACTGATTTTTGATTTTTGCATCCCGTGCAAACTATGTGGCAACTTCATAGTAAAATACACGACAAATTTTGTTCATACATGGACGGCAACTTTCTTTCAACTACCCGCACCCATAACCAAACATTCTACGTGATTCTAATTTTTTTGTCCCTCTGTTGTTCTTCATGTGAACTCTGCTTCTCATTTCCTTCACTTTTTAAATGCAGGTCATGTTCCCCATGTTCCAGGAGCTTGCACCACATGACCCACACGACAAGTGTGGTCACCACTATGCGATATGTCTTGACCTGAAGAGCCAACGTTTTGAGGTGCTTGATTCAATCCATTCGGAAGCTGATGCATACCTTACTACGCATGCTGAATTCTTCATCAACAACCTCAAAGAGACATGGAACTGTCACTACGAAAACTCAAAGGTCCAGATCAGGCATTTCCCGATTGAGTACGTGGCGACTGCGAAGCAAGGGAACACGTAATTTCTTACCCCCCGCCCCCTCCTTCATGTGCCATTTACATCAATCCAACCCCTCTTTTGCTGTCACATCTGAATTGAAGTCTATCTTTGCTATGTCTGTCCTTTTTGCGTGTTCACCTGACTCTTTTTCTTGTGCAGGACGGACTGTGGCTTTCACGCGTTGGAATACCTTGCAAAGTGGGAAGGTAGACTTGTCCCCACTGTCACAGCTGCAACGGTCGTTGAGCTCCGAAAAATCTACACATGGAACTGGTTGATGAATGAAGATTTCAACAAGCGGTCCGGAGCACGCGAGTTCGTGGAGGAAGCTGTCAAGAAAGTCATCAAGAAGTACAAGTGATCACGTGGCGTTACACACCAGACACATACCTTACATTCTGTTGCCGAGGAATGTAAGGTACTATCTATTTGTTCTTGTCGAAAACTATGTTTGTGTGCTATGTTATGACTGCAACCCCGCGTAGCCTACTATGTAGTGGTGGTGTGTAAGCGTTTACATTTGAATAGTCTCTGTAATATATGTGTGGGCGTGAACCTTTTAGGCGTTCTGACAGATATGTTTTTATGTTTATCATTATTACTATGGTTTCATCATTTCTAGCACCGGTTTGCTGTTTCGAATGCGTCTACGATGTTTTAAAAAAGATGGCAAATGTAGTTCATCAGACATGGGTAGTGAAAGTCATCATCGTTTTTCATTTTGGCTGTTTTGCTTCTTCTTTTTCATCGCTAACTGCACCGGCTAGCATGGGTAGGTTGATCATGTAGCCACAACCTTTGCTGCGGTTTATGCACGTTACGCTTTTTCCAACTTGTTTCCCGTACATTGCACACAACACACTATGTGTCACTAAACCGCGTCGAATTGTCATGGAAATATATGCCATGCAGAGTCATTACAAATACCATGGCATATTTTCAGTACAGCTAACATGGCAGATACAATACAAACAACATGGCAGATCCAGCATAATTAACATGGCAGATACAGTACAACTAACATGGCAGATCCAGTACAACTAACATGGCATATTTAGTATATAATAGCATGGCATATTTAGTATAAAATAGCATGGCAGACTAACTACACATAACATGGCAGATTAACTACACATAACATTGCAGATTAAGTACCCATAACATGGCAACTGCATTTATCCATTCAATGAATTTTCCTTCCACTTCTGATGCCCCTCAAGAGTCATTCTCCCAATTTTTTTAAAAAAAATTCTCATCATCTAGTATACAAAACAAAATGTCCACAAGGACCATATCACACAGCCTTAATTTTTGCTTATGGATTGCCGCCCCTTTCTTCGTTTTCTTGTGTTTTGCTTGAATCTCAATCCCGACTTGTACCTTATCTCTCTTGGGCGACCCTTTGTGATGGAGCAGGGTGGGTTCCTGACACAGGTCTGTGTGCTTGCTGTTCCAGATCCTCTCTCGAGTTTTCAGATGATGGCCCGTGGATGAAAGCACACTTGATGTGCGGGGAACCGTGTAAGGCTTCCTCGGCTTTCCTCTTCTTGATCTCATCAAGCTCTCTTTTCGCCTTCTGTGTTTTCTGCGACTCTGCTGTCTCATCACTCTTGCACGCTTCATCAATTAGCTCAAGCATAGTTCTTTGTCGAACAACGTGCCTCACTTTGCTTCCATGGTTGCCTCGGGTCTCTCGTCATGCACAGCCAGAACAGCGTTTGTTGTTTGTGGCGCAAACGCGTTGTCAGCGTCCCAAGTCCATCGCCGCCTTATGAAATGGCGGGGCATCCGTGTCACAGCGTTCATGTCCATTACTTTTAGTATGTGACAACACACAATGCCATCCCGTTCGAACTTGCAAGCATTGGCGGTAGTACTCGCCGCCTATCGAGGCTTTGTGAAGTAGTTCCTTCCTTTGTCCGGGTCTTGAGTTACGAATCTAACATGCCCAAAATAGAACACACCTTGACGTATGTTCGTCCACCTGGAAAGCCGTGAACATGCCGGCACGCTTTATTTCTTCCTGGAATCTGCAATTTTTGTTTGTTTTCTGTTAAACTACCGTGCGCTCTTTTTTTGTACCACCTTATGTTGTCATGAAAATAGAAATACATTTTATTTGAACATGGCAAACATAGTACATTGAACATGGCAAATATAGTACATTGAACATGGCAAATGCAGTACATTAGACATGGCAAATGCAGTACACCAGACATGGCAACTGCAGTACATTTTCAACTGGACATCGTCATTCCTACACCAACATTCCCCAATGGAAGCACATTGCATAAAGCATGGCAACTGCATTTTTATTAAACATGGCATCTACAGTTGATTAAACATGGCAATTGCATTTCAACAAACATGGCAGTTGCATTTTAGTAAACCTGGCAACTGCATTTCAGCATAAGTGTCGACAATATAACATTTTTCAGTTGACATTGGCATTTGCATACCAACATGCCCCAAGGGAAGCACAGTGCATTAAACATGGAAACTGCACTTCATTGACCATGGAAAATGCATCCGAGCAAGCATGGCAAACAGAATTTTCATTGAACATGGCAATGCGGTGATTAAGCATGACAAACGATATTTCATTAAACATGGCAATCGCATATCATGGCAATCTGCATTGCACTCTATAAGGCACCTACTGCCTTAGTGCTTTTTAATGCAAATAAGACGGTGGCGAATCGACTTACTTGTTAAAGATCTTGTTTGTGTATATCTTGCTCATTTGCCTCTCCATCGGTAAATATGTTAGCAATCTCGGCTGCTTTAGCGCGGTGGTAGCTTCTTGCTGTAGCTCAGATCCCAGAATTTTTTGTTGCAAAGCTGTGTACTACTTGGCAAACTGTAGCAATGAGTTGCCAGGGCTCACGTACAGCTTCAAAACAGCATTGAACCCCTCGCTGCGCTGCGTAGTCTGCAGAAAGGGGAAGAAGCACTGCATGAAGTAGGTCGGCACCCAGTACATTCGCTTCTCCCACAGGCTAACAAGAGTCTCCTTTCTAACTCCTCCACCGTCAAGCTGTGGTCCATGCATAGCTCGAACGCCTTGTGCAGCTCTGGATGGTCAGCAAAGAAAGGTCCTAGTGTCTCCTCGGCCTTCTTTATAATGTGCCACTGCGGTGCATGTGCCTTTATGCCAACGGAAAGACCTCCTCTATGCCCGCACGCATGCTGAAATCTTGGTATGTTATTATGTTCATCGAACAAGTCCATCCATGCACTCCAAGAAGGTCTTGAACAGCCAAGCGTACCCATCCGTGTCTTCGTTCGAACGAGCCCGCAGCCGAACTGCAATGACTGATTGTGGTTATTTATTCCTATGAACGGAGTGCATGGCATCTTGTACATATTGGTGAGGTACGTCGCGTCGAATGAAATGCAATCTCGGAAATGTTTGTAGGCTCTCCTTGCAGCACCATCCACCCAATACATGTTCCTGACACGGTCCTCATCGTCCAACCTTATCCTGTAGAAGAAATCTGGATCTTCCTTCGCTTTCTCATCGAAGTAGGCCATTGTGGCCTCTATGTCATAACTTGCTCTCTCTACGGTATTTGGCACGTAGGTTTGTGGCGTCGGTGGTATGTACGGCATGCTACTCAGAGTCCCCTTTTTGCTGTGGATGAGCGATAGTATCTGGACCATTCTTGATGGACCGACGTTACAATCATGTAGCAGCTTTACGAATTGCCTTTCGACGGGGGTGAACCCTCTGTGGGCGGTCAGAAATTTTACCAGGTCAAACTTCTTTATGAGTTTGTGGTTGTGCTCGTCAAAGTACTCAGTGACCACATACTGTGTTCCATCAAGGTTTAGCTTACACCGGACAGGGCAACCCGTCTTGAGAATGATCCCTCTCTTTCGTTCCGGAACGACAGGCGCAACACCTTTCCCGTTCCGGAACTCAGTGGCACCTCATCTCACCTCTGCTGTACTCGTTAGTTTTCTTAATTTTTCTATGGTATTCGGTGTTGACGGCAAACCCATGGAACTTTGCATATGCCTGGTAGAATTCCTTTGCTTCTTTGAATGATTCAAATCTCTGCCCAACGTACGGTGGCTGAGGTACCACGATCTCTGATTGCCCACCATCTTCATCCCCTTGTGCGTCGTCGTCAGTTTCATCATTCACTTCAGTATCGGCAACAGTTCCATCTACTTGAGTGTTGCCAGTGCTTGTGTTCAAAGGGGTTCTTGTCGGCATTGCTGGAATGATTTCCATTTCTGACTCTGACTCGAAACTGTTTGCGGCATGATTGTCTGCTGGCTGGTGGAACAACGTCTTCCGTGCGCTCGAGCTCCCCCGAGAGATGTCCCAGCGCCGCTGTTCATTGTAGTTGTAGGCCTGTAATAGAAAAAATAGGTGCGAGTAAGATTTTTGTTTGAATAACATGTTTATCATAGCGGATCACATCAAATTCGAAAGATTTGGCATGACATCATTTCAAACAACAAGTCGTGAGTCTGTGCATGGACATGTATGGCAACTGTAGCTGTCCGGTCATGGCAGCTACGGTTCAACAAACATAGCAACTATTGTTTGCCAATGCACGACAACAAGCTCCTTTATTTTAATACGAAAACTTGGGTTCTATATGCATGGCAGCTGCAGTCCTGCATACATGGCAAACATCTTGCTACCAACAAATGGCAACCAACGTGTTCTAGCAACAAAACTACTGCATTATAAGATTGATCTCACTAAGTAAATCGTTCAACCATTAGTGATGCACACATGCTTTTAGCAGTTGGCAATTTTTCAAAGACAATATATGACTCATTTACACGCAACCACTTGTCAGCATTTTATGCTTGGTTTTTGTCCACCATCACTGCTTCAATTCTTTTTTTTCGGCACGTGCGTTTTTTTTGCCAGAAAAACAAATGTAGTGTTGTTTTGTGGTTCAGTTTTTTTCCTTACCTTGTTGTGCTGCATGTGATCATCTTGTGTGGTCTGTGACACAAAAATGACGTGCTCCACCTGCAATTTGTGAAGCTTGCCATGAGACGTTTGTCGGGTTACCACCACCGTAATAACCTGTAAGCATAGTAGTGGTTGGTCAATTCATGGCAAATGCAGTTTGTGTTAGCACGGCAACTGCAGTTGCCCCTGACGTAGCAACTGCAGTTTTCCTGGCATGGCAACTGTAGTTGCACCGGTATGGCAACTGCAGTTGTTCCTTCATGGCAACTGCAGTTGTTCCTCCATGGCAACTGCAGTTGTCGAGGATAACAACAACAGATTGTCGAGGGATGACAAGCGCAGTTTTTTACACATGGCAATTGTAGATGTCCAAATATGGCAATTGCGATTGTCAACTATGCTCATACGCTAATTCACCGTCCGCAACTTCACTTTTTATGGACTCACCTGTGTATGGCGTCGATGGCGGTACATGGGTGCTGCTGATGCCACGTGTTACATGAAGGCTCGCATTTTCACCCGTGATAACTCGTGAGTCCTTTTGCCATTTTCTTGCATGTTCATTTTCATGTCCACACCAAGATGTGCTCTTTTTCGTTTATGTTACCTTGATTAGCCATATTAGCTAGTTGAAGTTGGCTATCCGTACATTTGTCAGTGTTAGCGCCTTGCGATTGAACTTGCCACGGGGCCCCCTAAGAGTGTTTTGGTCATAAGAACCTGCAAAAAAATGACAGTGTACGACATAAGTAGAATGTCATCTTCACCGTTGCGAAGATGGCAACTGTTCTCTTCTTTTGTTATCACGCATCATACCAACGCCTGCATACTGTTCTAGTAGTGGCAGCAACAGCCCTGCAGAGATGAGTTGATCAGACTACGATGCATCCCAAGGGGGCGTTTCTGGCCTTTGAGAACCCCAAGTATCAGCGCCATCTTCGTGATTCATTCTTTCCGTGTCTCGCTTCTTTCCAATGCGTTCTCAATCGATGCACGAACAATAACACATCAACAATCCACAAGAATTGTATTCTTTCGCTGCTTGCACATAGAAGATAGGGATGGCAAGCAACAGGTCAAATAGGTGGCAGTTACTGACAACGAAAGGTGGCAACTGTCGTTATACACAAGTGGCAATTAATTTTCCCACCCCCTTCATTCCAAAATTGTCCTTCCTCTCCTTTTTTTAGGGATTCCTACTCATCATTTCATACCCAACTACTTGCGTCAATCAAACTAGGAACTTAAGTTAATCTCAAACATAGTACATGGCAGATCCGGTGTATTCTCGCCGGCAATTCTTGAATATACCTGAACCATGCGGTGTTCTACCCTATAGCATGGACCCGAGACAAGATCGGGAGATTTTCAGCCTTAAGGATGAGAAGGATGAGATCGGGAGATTTCACCTGGTTTTAGCCGATCGTCTCGGAGGGCTGGGTTGGAGTGGGGGGCTGGGGGTGGGAAGGGTTGGGGTGTGGTTTGCGGTGGGATTGCCCTATGGATCTGCTCTGGTTGCCATGGCAACCAGAGATGGCAACGACGGAGGTCGGGGTTCGAGAGGTGGGGGCGATGGCGGCGACGAGAGAGGGATGGATCGGAGGCCGGAGCAGCCGGGTCGTGGGCAGCGTCGTCGTCTGCCCGGACGGGCAAGTCTGGCGGGGTTGCCACACACCGGACGTCGGGCAGTGCAATTGTGCGCCCGGACGCGGTCGTGCGGTCGGGTTCCTGTTCACGCCACACGAGGCGTGTGGGCGGGTTCGCATCCATGCCACACGTGTGGCAGTTATCGCGACCCTTTTCTTTTCCTTCTTTCTATCTTGTTTTTTTCTTTTTCCCTAAATGCGTGAAAATTTTCAAATACAATGAAATTACTGTAAAATCAATGAACTTGTTTTCAAATTAGATGAACTTTTTCAAAATCGATTAACTTTTTTCATATTTGATGAACCTTTTTCAAAATCGAAGATTTTTTTTCATATTTGATGAACCTTTTTCAAAATCGATGCACTTTTTCCATATTTGATGAAATTTTTTCAAAATTGATGAACTTTTTTTCAAATTCGATGAACTTTTTCAAAATCAATCATTTTTTCAAACTCAGTGAACTTTTTTGAACTCGATGAACTTTTTCCAAACTCGATGAACTTGTTTCGAAATCGAATGAACTTTTTCTGAATTCATATTTGATGAACTTTTTTCAAAATTGATGAACTTTTTTTCAAATTTGATGAACTTTTTTCAAAATCAATCACTTTTTTTTCAAACTCGGTGAACTTTTTTCGAACTCGACGAACTTTTTCCAAACTCGATGAACTTGTTTCTAAATCGAATGAACTTTTTTCAAATTCAATGACCTTTTTCCAAATTTCGATGAACTTTTTTCAAACTCGATTTTTTTAAATTCGATGAGTTTTTTTAAAATTTTGATGAACTTTTTTCAAACTCGGTGAACTTTTTTCAAATTCGATGAACTTTTTTCTAAGGACAAGAGTATGTCTCAGAGCAGACCGATTTTTCACTAAGAAAATAGTCTATCTTCATTGAGTTTCTATAATGATAAAAAATGGTCGAGCGAGGGCGAAGCGAGCAGCAGCAACCAAATGAGCGATCGATCAAGAGCGAGCGAGCCACGGCAAAGCCAGCGGCTGTTGGGCCGAGCCCATGCTAGCGACACGGTGTAGCTGGAAGCATGCGAGCGCTGAAGGCGCCAAGGAGGAGGTCTCGATCTGCCGACAGTTTGCCGCAGAATGCGGCGAATAGGGAATTCCCTCCTAGTCGTTATCGGTTTGATCATCCCTGATTCGTGTCCTCCGGGTCATGGGCTCGTGGCCCCCCTTTCTCTTTTTTTACTTCGCTAATCCCTGGTGTTTTGCCTTTTGACCACGTGACAGTCTTCTTGGTGTATATTTCCTGTATGAATTTGCCAAGGCATATGCCATCTGGTTGCTTCCCCATGTAGCAGTTTTGGCCAATAAAAAATTTGAAGTTGTAAATCAACTTGGCCATCACGTGACAGAGTACTAATTGAAATAGTACCATTGCTACTGTCGGCTCTTACCATTGTTTTGCAGGCTTCACATGAGGACACGGCTGCTGGTCCGACCCTTTGCATGTACGTGTGCCTAACTTGGTCGATTAGAGGAAAACAAGGACTATGGTGACTCGACCATACCGCAAGATTGCTTCACGTCGGCCTTGGTGTATCCGCCGCGTAATCCGAGAAGGAAACAACTGTAGCAGAAAGTTTAATCTCGGTCTCAGTGATTTTTCCGGACAACAGCGGCGGAGTGGACGCAACCCTAGTTCTCTCCCGATCACAATCTTGTATATGCTCTTCCGACTGTTCGTCGTTGATGTAGATCCTTTCTTCATCCAAAAATTGTGAACTCTTGATCCTCAAGAATTCAACATCGGCGTCATGAGCCTCACGGTGGGCGCCAAATGTCGTGTGTTAGAAGGGAGAGGATTTGGTGGAATAGTTTGTTGTATTGCTTGAGCCTCGTGGTCATTGTTTGCGGGATATTTTCTGTATGAAGCACCCGTCATGGGCCGGCCCGTGAACGATCGATGGTGTGCGATCTGCCGACAGTTTGCCACAGAATGCGGCGAATAGGGAATTCCCTCCTGGTCGTTATTGGTTTGATCATCCCTGATTCGTGTCCTCCGGGTCGTGGGCTCGTGGCCCCATTTTCTCTTTTTTTTACTTCGCTAATCCCTGGTGTTTTGCCTTTTGACCCGCGTGTGATCTTCTTGGTGTATATTTCTGTATGAATTTGCCAAGGCATATGCTATCTGGTTGCTTCCCCATGTAGCAGTTTTGGCCAATAAAAATTTGGAGTTGTAAATCAACTTGGCTATCACGTGAGAGAGTACTAATTGAAATAGTACCATTGCTACTGTCGGCTCTTACCATTGTTTTGCAGGCTTCACATGAGGACACGGCTGCTGGTCCGACCCTTTGCATGTACGTGTGCCTAACTTGGTCGATTAGAGGAAAACAAGGACTACGGCGAATCGACCACAGCGCAGGATTGCTTCACGTCGGCCTTGGTGTATCCGCCACGTAATCCGAGAAGGAAACAACTGTAGCAGAAAGTTTAATCTCGGTCTCAGTGATTTTTCCGGACAACAGCGGCGGAGTGGATGCAACCCTAGTTCTCTCCCGATCACAATTTGTATATGCTCTTCCGACTGTTCGTCGTTGATGTAGATCCTTTCTTCATCCAAAAAATTGTGAACTCTTCGATCCCTCCAAGAATTCAACATCAGCGTGCGCAGGCCTCACGGTGGGCGCCAAATGCCGTGTGTTAGAAGGGAGAGGGATTTGGTGGAATAGTTTGTTGTATTGCTTGAGCCTCGTGGGCATATATATAGGAGTACATGATCTACTTGGAGTACAAGACAAGCCAGAATGCTTTCCTAGTCTATCCTATGTATCCAATACAATCACGTTACTCAACATCCCCCCGCAGTCACAATGGTAGCCATGCAGACGGTGAGACTGGAGAAGAATCCAAAGGCAATCCGACGGACACCCCCCACGGTCGTAACGGTCGACGCATCGCGGAGTCGTGGCTGGAGTCAAAACCGACGAGGTTGCTCAAGCAAGGCGGTAGCCCTTTGTGCCGTTTGTCGAGGTAGCCCAGAGCATATGGTGGTGGAGCCCTGGTCGAGGTAGCCATCACGAAGAATGTAAGTGGTCGATGTCGGTCGGGAGTAGCGGTGTCGAGGAAATCGCCGTGGGCAGCTGGCGCAAAGGCGCCGAGTTAGTCATAAGTGCGATGAGTGTCGAAGTAGCGGTCGCCGGGAGAAAACGTTGTTGACGGCGCATCGCGCGGGTTACCAAGCCGGAGACATATCGTGAAGCGAAGCCGCAGCGCCGGTGTTGCCAGCACCGGGCATGCGTGAACCAGACGAAGCGAAGTTGACGAAGTGCCGCACCGTGCTTGCGAGCCCGAGGACTCGTCGTGGGCGAAAACGCGCGCCGGTGTTGACACCCAGCCATGCGTGGTAGGGACCTGCCACGAGCTGTCACGACATGTCGAAGAAGTCGAAGAAGCCAGCAGAGAAGGACTTCGGCGATGGTTGCGGGCGTCAATCGGCGTAGAGGCCCGATGTCGCCAGCGATTGTCGGAGTAAACGAAGTGGTCGGGGTAGATAGCGGGGGCGATGACGATGGTGGTGCTGGGCGAAGGCGAAGGATGTGGACGGCGGCGGCTCTTCTGAGGTAGCGGCAGCGGCAGCCGAAGAAGAGCGGCGGCGGCGGCTTGACGGCGATGGCGGCGATAAGGTTAGAGCGTGGCGGCGGTGCTCGGTAAGCGAAGAACCACGACGGTGTGGCGAACCGGCCGCAGACGGTGGCGTTCCTGCGCCAAGGGAGGCGGCGCGGCGCATACCACCGGAGGTCGACGCGTAGTGACGGCGGAGTGGACCACGCGACGCGACGCTACGGCTCGAAGGGGCGACGCAGTGGCGGCGGGCAGGTCAGGGCGACGGTGGGAAGACCTCGGGGTGGCGGCGGACCGCCGCTTCGGGCGCTATGGCGAAGAAGCGGCGCCATGACTTCGGGGCGGTGCAACCGCGGAACGGTCTCGGGGCGGGCGTGGACCACGTGCCACGCTTCGCTATGGCCCGATGATAGCGGCGAGCGGTTGATGCGCGAGGGTCGGTGCAGCCAGGCGGCCTAGAGCGGACGCTGCCGTCGAGGCGGCGAGGACCATGCGACAGCCACGGCACCACTGACGAAGAAGCGGCGCGATAATGCGAGTCGCTGCGGCGGGAGAAGAACCACGAAGCGGCGGCGCTGCGCGACCGGCGAGGCGACACTAGCGGCAACCCGATGCTCGATCGGTGGAGGTTCGCTGAACTGGGGGCGATCTTCACGGGACCTGCGGAAGCGCGTGCAAGCAACTGGCCAGGTCGGTCGCGCGGTGTGGATGAGATAGATCACGGGCGAACGGGTGATTAATCCGAACACGCGCGATGTCGAAGATGATGTACCGGATCGCCTGGTGACAATGAAAAGCCTCTGTCGGTGGCACACCTACGTGAAGCTAGCTTCGACTTTATACTCTAGTACATGAAGTGCATGCGGATGCTTTGATTCACAGGAGGCATCGATTAGTGTGTGTGATGGCTAGCAGACCAACGCATCACCGCGCGAGCAGCCGGCCGTCCAACGTGAAGCCTGGACACCAAGCAGCAACTGATCGAGGTGGATGGAGGCGGGGTTGATGGAGGGATCCCAATCAGATCAGGACACGAGGACCGACAAAAATCAACAACAGATGGAAGTGTGTACATGGGCATCCCTTGGGACACCGTGTGTGGCATCTGGCCGCCTAGTTGAAGATGAGGCGGTGTAATCGCAACCGATGTCGGAGTAGGGCGTGAAAAGGTCGACGGATGGCGGCGGCGGCATAAACCGATCTTAGATCGGAAAACCAAAAGAAGCACCAATCAAGGCGACCGGGCGTGAGGAAAAATCCGGATCAAGAATCGGAAAAAAGACTCTCTAGGGCAGCGGTCAACATGACCGATGGGCGAACCCTAGGTGCAGGCGTAGCGTGGCCCCGGCGGCCATGGAGGCCGACCGCCCGAGGGCAGCAGCGGTGCGGAAGTGGTGGGCGGCGCCTAGGGTTTGGATCGGTTAGGCTGATACCATGTTAGAAGGAGAGGATTTGGTGGAATAGTTAGATTGTATTGCTTGAGCCTCGTGGGCATATATATAGGAGTACATGATCTACTTGGAGTACAAGACAAGCCAGAATACTTTCCTAGTCTATCCTAAGTATCCAATACAATCACGTTACTCAACATCGTGGATTTGTCATGACATATGTCCTAATGTGAGGACTTGTCGTGAGGCCAGCGCAACTATGTAGTAGCTTGAGAGGGGTTGATCGGGACGAGAGATGTGTGTAGATCGTCAAGCGGATTAACACACGAGACAAGATTTAGACAACTTCAGCCTCGGGAAACATCATCCGTAATAACCCTACATGTTGTTTGTGGTTAGGTCTTATTCAATAGCAGCTCATGTGGGAGTTGTTGTATAAGCCGGCTCTCCTCTTGTTGTATCTAGCCCTCAAGATTATTTTGCCCCCTCTTGGGGTGCCCCTGCCCTCCTTATATAAGTTGGAGGGGTGGGTTACATGTGGAGTCCTACCAGGATTAAGACTAGTATATGTTCTAATATAAGTCGGATACAAGTCCTGGTCTTGCTTCCTTGTTAGAAAAATATTCCTCATGCCTTTCCTATTAAGCTGGCCCACCATAACATAAGTCGGCCTTCCCACGAGTCGCCTTCTGGGCCGTTGGGTCACTAATTGGTCGTCGAGGCTCGGTCGGGTCTCCAATGAGTCGCCAAGTGTTAGTCGGGTCATATTTCCGGCCGGGTCATACCACGGGGTATATCCCCGACATGGGAGATGGACCTCGTGCTGGGGAAGGAACGCCGCCGTCAAGCCTCGCTCCGAGTGGCAAAGGTACCCAAGAGCGCTGGGCGGTATCGCTGTCGGCAGTCCCACCCCAGGCCTTCGAGGTGGGTGATCTCGTCACGGCGGGTGCTCTCAGTGGAAGGGCTACATAACTTTCACCCATGTGGGAGGGCCCGTTTAGGAGTCGCCTCGTGTCTCCGAGCACTCGTGTCGCGTGGCACGAGACACGGGATGGGATCCCCATCCAGAACGCCTGGAACATCCAGCACCTTCGGAAGTTCTACCCATGAAGAAAGGCCCAGTGCCTGTGAAGGTCTCCACTAGTGAAACTCTCACGTAATAATGAGTGGGGTTGTACACGCCCCGGAGTCTCCGGAGAGCCGCCCTCGGGCCTCGGGGGCTCCCTCCCACGTCCTAGTGGCAGCACTTAGCTCTGCGCTGGTGAGAAGACTATACTAGGTGCCGGATGCGGCTGTTCATTTGCTTGCTTTCTGTAGTTGGTTTGTGATCCTTTTAATAAAATTTGGAGTTCTCGTGTTTTCAGTTGCCAAGCCGGTTTTCCCCTTCGTCTTATCTCTTGCACTTTGGTTTTGGTCCAGGAGGAGCAGCAGTTGCCCGTCGCTCTTCCTCGCGCGTCTCGCCAGCCTTGAGGCTGGCACAGGTATGCGTGCAGCAGGCTCGCCCACAACAAAAAAACACTTTGCCATAGCCCTGCTCCCTCAGAGCTTTGGCTTTTTCTATCCTCGTGAGACGACCTCGAGTAAGATCGTGATCTACGCACCCTCTTGAAGTCCATGCCCCCCGGGTACTATGACGTGGTGCACTAAGCCATGACTAGCTCATTCTTGAGGGCTCGCGCAAGGAAGAATAAGACACCCGACAAAGCTTTTTAACAACTCCGCAGCTTCATGGTGCCTCCTGAGGTCGATGACTCTCGAGCCGCCAGCAAAGAAGGCCTCACGAGATAATGAAGCGCGCGCTCTCGCGAGGAGGGAAACTACCGCGAGTGTATCAAGCTAAGTTATCCTACCATACCCATTTGGAGCATGAACACCGCAGCATAACATCGGAACAATAAACATAGCATAGCAGCATAAATACCATGGTTCATTACACGCCCATGTAGGGCCCCCTACTTTTTCAAAACCAGGAAGAAAGGAAAGGTTAAACAAAAGCGGCCCGCACAACCACAGCAGCTCACGAGGCCTGGCTCCAAGGGCCTCCCCGACTCAGCTCAGCCTGAGCCCTCCTCACGCTTCACCGGAGAGTGGTGACAGGACGACACGCCACCGTCCTCAAAGCGATCCCGGCAGCGTGGTGGCTGGTCGTAGCCGCCGCTGCTGGTGCTCTCGCCGGAGGAGGAGCCACCGCCATCGCTGGACGAGCCGCGGCTGTTGCCAAGGGCAAGCTCGCTCTCGGGTCGCCACGGTCATTGCCGAGGCTGTCGGGTGGGGAACGACACCTATGGGGTCACCGTTCCTTTCACGGTGGCCGGCGAGGTTGCGCAAAGAGCAGGTCTACTGTGAGCACACGGGTCATTTATCCAGGTTCGGGCTGCGAAGATGTGTAATACCCTACTCCTGCTTTGGTGGATGTATTGAGTGTTCCTGAGCTCTCGAACTAGCTACGGTGGCTGTGTAGTTCCAAAGAGTCAATCCCTCTCCAAGATGCCTCGGCCTCCTTTTTATAGGCAAAAGGGGTTTCCAGGTGGCACACGGGAGGTGGAAAGGTACAAGGCGCGAGTTTATCGCCCGCATTATGGGACAAAGCGCATTAAATGCGCCATTTAGGTGTCCATTAGCTTTATCGGGACGGAACGAGGTCCGCCCTGTCCGTCAGCTGCCCCGCCGCCCGACATCGCGCCGAGCCAGCGATGTGTGCAGCGCCATGTAGGCAGGCAGGCTGCCGAGGTGGCGCGGTGGCAGGGCCTTCATGAAGAGTTGCATGCCACCACGCAGGTGCTTGCTGAGTCAGCGTAGAGGCCGCCCGTCGCCACGCAGGTGCGTGCCCAGCTGGTTGAGCTAGCAGCTGCTTGGGGACGGCGGTGGAATCTTGGCTGGTGCGGGGCTCGGCAAAGGGCTCCCGCCGATGCCCTCGGCAAGGGTCTTGTGTGGGGCCCGCAAGGGTCTTGCCATGATACAGTAATCGCCCCACAAAGGCATTTATGGGGTCTTGTGGATTTCTCGGCTAGGATCCCGCCGAGGGTCATGCGCCGCCCTCATCTGATTTCACATGTCTATGATCTTTACGAAGATCCGCATGCCACACTGTGAGGCGCCTCCCGAGCCTTGGTTCCATTGTAGTTGGTTGGTGGTGTTGGAACCCACGGGCTCAAGGGTGGCCTGCTTTGTTGGCATCGGACAAGTTGCCCCGGCAAGGCTCTTGCCGGGGCCGCGGAGGCTGCCCCGGCAAGGGTCTTGTCGGGGGAGTCCACCCCGCCCTCTTGCTCTTTTGTGTTCTTGTTCTTGGTGTTGCCTTGGTTGTCTTGTGCTTTGGCTTCTCTCCGGCTTCCCTCCTCTGCCCTGTTAAGTGTGGCTGTGGCACGTGGCTCACTGCCCGAGTGCACAAGTAAAGGGCAAAAGGAGAGCCCCTACTTTTGTACACCACAATCGACAGAGCTCCTCGGTCGGGCCACACATAAGTGTGACGTTGTTGGGCGGACCCAGGCGGATGCGCAGGCAGGTGGGCGGATTTTACCTACACGTGCGGTCTCGGGCTACAGGCTCCCACGACCAGCGTTGAGCAGCGCTGGCGTGGAAGGTCGTGGCGTGACGTGGGGGTCATGCGTGGGCGGTTCCCTGCACATCGTCACATCGTAGTAAGAGGCGGCTCGCGCCTTCCCGTGAAGAAAAAGAGGGAGGCGCAGAGGTCACGGCTCATTTATCGAGCGGACTCGGTCGCGGTCTTCATGGCGCCCGCGCACGATCATCAGGGGGGGGTCGCCACCCGCCCCTCGATCCTGCTCGCTTGCCATGCGTCCCCATGTAGGTGGTAGGCGGTGGGAGGGGAAACCGGGTCGCCACCGGATGGGGGCAAGGGTCGATCATGATTCCTGCGCCTCCGGCGGCTGGATTGGTCGAGTGGGGCCGGGCCTCGACCCGACCCGCCCCTTTATAAGGCGGGAGAGGGGGATGTCATCCCATGTTCTCTCAGCATCCATCTTCTTCCACTTTCGCTCCTTCCTTCCACCTGACATGGCGAGAGGGGGCGCAGGCCCTTCAACTGTGGGGGCGAGGGTCGCTACTCGACAGTGCATTCCTTCTTCCCACGAGCTTGCGGAGTCGGAGCCGGCCACGAGAGGAAGGGGGAGGGGGCGAGGCCGAGGTCGCCATGGCGGTCGAGGGAGAGGGGAACGAGGCGGCGCGGTGGTCGTGCTTCCGCCAGCGATGCCACCTGCGTGATGGAGGGCCACGTCGGGACGCAGCCTCGAGTTCTTCATCGCTGCAAGTGCCACCGCCGCAGTTCTCCTCTTCCTACCCCATTTTCTCGAAATGGAGCTCGATCCGCCTGCACTTCAGATTGCACATGAGGGCTGCGAGTAAAGATGCACGCTGGTCAACGTCGACTTCCCGCCCCTCACGCTATGTACCTCCGCTCATGATGGAAGACATTTGCTCGATCCATAGCCCGGACGGCGGGCTCGCCCTCTACTTCAAGTTAATGGAGGGCGGCCTGCTCCGTCAAGGTCTTCGTGTTGAGTTCTACGGTAAGGTGCGCCGACTCGCAAATTAAAAATTCTACGCAGGTAACATCCAGGAACATGCTACGGAGATGGATCACAGTTCGTTACTACTAGACAAGCAGCTCGCCGCAGCGGAAGAAGAGTTGGGGCAGCGCGTCCAAAGTGTATCGTTTTCTCTCGTCCGATCTCCCTCGAGCGCCGGTCATCCGATCCCATCAGACGAAGTTCACGAGCGGCGCAAGTGCACCGCTTCTAACGGTATCCGGGCGATGCGGAGGAACGCCGTGGCGCGGACTGCTAGTTCGATCACACAATCGGCGATTAGTGGAGGTGGCTATTCGCAACACATGCAAACCCTAGACGCAACGCCAAGCGATCAATCGCCTGAGTGTGCCGCACTCTCCACTTTATATATGGCGTCCGACGCGGCTCAACACTGGGCCTCGCATGGACCCTAAAGCCCAAAGTCTATTCGTCACGTTCCTAGTCCAGCTCGGATCACAACCGACTAGTGTCCTACAAACCGACCTTGTAGGTTCCTTCCTTTGCTGCGTGCGAATTTCTTAGGTTCAAGTCGGCTTGGTCACAGTTCGGATCACCTCGACATGCACGGTTGGTAGCGGCCTCTAGCAAGGCATGCCGACCACCAAGCGTACTATGAAGCTGGTTAGGCGAACCTGCACAACATGTCACACTTCGTTCCCTTTGCCAGACGATATATGTTGTCGGGCTCAAGGCGAGGCTGGCCATCCTTGTGCTAGCCTGACCTCTTTCTCGCTCCAAAGGATACCGACCACTCGTCCGGATTATCTCATAATCCTTGTCGCATGGCCATGTTGTTCCTGGTCGATCACACGAGGGGCCCAGAGTATATCTCTCCGATCGGAGGGGTAATCCCATCTTGCTCGACCATGTCTCGCAGCATGGATGGACAAACCCAAACCTACCTTTTGTAACTACTCACCACGGAGTAGCGCTTTGGTCGCCCAAAGCAAGTCTCATCACCATCCCGAGTACATGCGCACATTTCTCGTGTCTTAGGACATAGAACGATGTTGTACTAGAGACTCACAGATGACATATCGCCGCGCCTCATAGTTGGGTCGGTCCGACTCGACCTTATCTCGACTTCGGATCCGACTATGTCGAATCCCGACCGCACCTTTCCAAGTCCATATTATCCGTTAGCATCCAATGCTCCATGGCTAGTGAGACCGAGCCATCGACCGTGTCATATGTTAATCTA